>CABFWB010002655.1:84784-100138 GCA_902151455.1 Timema bartmani | reverse complement strand
CTGTGCCGGGACCGAGGATTGAACCCCAGACCCTCAGCACAGAAGTCTGACACCTTACCCCTAGACCACCAGGTCACCTTGAGGTAGTTGTGAGAGATTATATTACATTTAATACTCAATACCCATGAAATAAGAGCGCGTTTTTTCTGTACTGTGTACTAATAATAATAATAATAATAATAATAATAATAATAATAATAATAATAATAATAACAATAACGACGATGACGGCTCTGGCGACGATCTACAAATTTGGAATAATAAAACTATCTCTTTATTTATTTGAATGGTCTATTGATCATTATTTCAATGATTCTATTGGCTTAGTCTGTTATGTTTATTATTTTCTTCAGTGGTTAACCTGTCTTAATGCCTATTGGAGGAAATTAAGTCTTACGACTTTTCATTGTAGGATGACTATTTTGAATTTAAGAGGAACTAATTATGAGTAAGCTTGCGATTGTATAGTTATGAGTCCGACAAGTGGTTATGTTGTTTGTATAAGAGCCATAAAGGAACTGTGAAATAATGTTAAACGTAAACATTTCATTTATGAATCAAATTTCAACAAACAATTATATTTTTTAGAATAATCTGGAACAAATTTGTTACTCAAACATATTTTAAAAAGAAGGATTTTTAATATTTTGGGAACAAACTCACCAGTGTTGGGGAACTAATATTCAATTTCTATTTTTTATAGTGTTTATTTTGGTCAGCTGGAAAGTAGGGGTGGATCCAGGAAGCAATTTTTGAGGGAGAAGGGGAAGAACTTTTACCCGGAGGAGGGAGTACGGAATATCTACCAAATTTTTTCAAATTTAATACTCAAAAGAAGTGACGTGTTAAGGCCATCCTGGACTTTAGATCCTCTCAGATGTGTTTAATTCTAAATTCCAATCTTTTCCTCCGTTGCCTGATCATTTGGGTTAGGGGGGGAAGAAAGGATGGTTTCATAGACACTAGCAAAAAACTAAGAGCATGAGCAGTGAAGGATATGTAGTAGCCTAATACTTTAAAGAGTTAAATTTTGTATCACTGTTGACATACTATATTTAAGGTAATGTCAAGTTTAGTCAGGAACTGAATAATAAAAGCGGGATAAATGATTAACTCCTGATTTATGTCACGCTGGTTCATGAAGACTAAATGTTCCGAGCTGTGGTGACACGACTGGATCAAACTCCATAGTCATAATGTTGGTATTTACCTCAATGACTTCTCTAAAACAAAATTATATATAAATAAAATACTTTTTCTTTAAAAGAAGAATGATATTGTTTATCAAATTTATGATATTCCACATAGATATATATTTACTAAAAAATAGTTACTTTCAAGTTAGCTTCTTTTTCCATATAGCGACCATATTTAGCAAATTTTTTCCTCTTGCGAATATGAGTTGGTGCAGGGTCCTTATCCATATAAAAAAATCTGTAAAAGATATCCGGTAAGGTTCGAAAGTGTACGACTAACCTACTGCTCTGAAGCTAAAATATGGAATCACTAAATTGTGGCATGAGCTGACCAGACGAGCTTCAGAACTGCAACACCAGATGGGATAAACTGATACTCTTGTTTGAGTGGCGGTGTCCACAGCTGGGAGTGCTGTCATCAGCCGTCACAAGTTCAAGCTGTGAAAGAAGGGGGAAGAGGGGAGGGGTATTTGTCTACTCTAAATGTTAGAATCGAGCTATTAAATTCTCTGCTAGTTTCAGGTATTATCAAGTCTGTCAAACATGGAAGCTCCACGCAAAAATGTATTAAGTTAAGTGATGTGTTAAAGTGATTTACACCACAAGATGGATTCATCAAATGTTTTAAAAACCGACCTCTTAGAGGCAATAATCAAACATCTGCTAGTTCACAATTAATCCACCAGAAAATTGATATAAATTTGAAACCTTAACACAGTAAGATCAAAATTAACTTAAATAATTACAAACTGCTTTATAAACATGTTATTTTTAGATGTGGAAATAATATTTAATTATTTAAATAGTATTCAGGCGATTGTATTGAAATATTTACACTTTAATATAAAGTAAGCTATTAAGTCATATATAAAAAATCAAATACAAAGAAATTATGGTTTTAGAAAAATAAATTGATCAAATTCTATCAGTTAAAACAGATTTTAAAGCAAATTAAAAATTTAAAAAATATATATACATTTTTAAAATTAAAACACAATTAGAATTAGTCTTGCTGAGAAAAAAAAATTGTTTTCTCAAAAAGAATCTGCTGCATGATTCCCCTTAAATAAGTTTTGCGATTATTTCTATCAAAATATTGCTTTTCTTAAAAAAAAAAAATCAAAGTATCAATTATAGAAATTAATCCGCGGATCTCCTGGGTACTGTTCATGGATCCCTTGGGATCCTCAGAGCACCGTTTGGGAACCACTACTTTAACACATAATTTTTTGTTTTAGAACACTGGGCTTAGGATACATCATAATCATGGATCTCATTTAATATACATTAGAAAAGTAGTGGTCCTACATATTTAAAGAGAACTTGAGCAAACTTATAGGATTTATTAATAAACACATGAACAGCAACATGTTTTTACAGACATACATGTAGCGGGCTTAGCAAACATTAGGTTAATTGATTAATAATATGTTTTGTTCATGTGGGAAAATTACCAATGACATATGTAATTTTTAAAGAGCACATTTTGTAGCTAAGACATTAGTTTATTAAATGTATAAATAATCCGTAAAATGTTTCTGATGTAAATATGATGGTAAAATGTAGTATGAATAATTTTATAAAAAAATTATAATAATTTAACTGTGTGTTTTATTAATTTACATACTCTTTATCTTTATAGAGTTTAATTTATGTTAAAATTCAATATTAACTTTGGAACAGATACAGCTTCTCTCTTGGGCTTGGGTATTACTTTTGTATATTCATTAAGAAAAAACTTCTTTTTTTTGCTTGAAAAGGAGGCTTTTTTATTTTCCATGGTCATCAATTGTTTTAAAATAACATTTACAGTAAGTTACTTAAAACAGTTTTGAAAAACCTATTTCTTGAAATTATCACATTAATTTATAGTATTAACTAAAACAACTAACGCGATAAATATATTTTAACCCTTAGCTGGTATGGTGGATTAGTGCCACATAACTCGTATGGTATGGGTCAGACTGACCCAACTCTTGTTTTTTTTAATAGAGTCCTAAATAAGAACACTCAATGATGTTAATTTGATATATAATATAATATTTACTGATTATGAAAAAAATAAATTAAATTAAATTGGTTGCCCAAAACACTTCTTCAAATTTGAGCTATTCTTCAAAGTAGTCAAGTCACTACAAAAACTTAACACTTTTCTTGCTTTGTAAAAACTCCTCTATTGTAAAGAGCAATGGTTTAACTGGTCTGGGACTCGTGCCACAACAAACCCTCATGGGACTGATTGTGAAGATAAGAATCTATTAGCGGTGGAGGAAATGGCTTCAGCAGAAAAACCTCAAACCCTCATGAAAACTTCAACTTAAAAATCATAGAATTTAGGTTTTTAAAACACTACACTTATTATGTAGAGTAAAAAAAGTTGTTAAATTTTAAATCTAGTTTTAGGCAAGGGCATGAAGTAATTTTAATATATCTTCAATGGTATTATTTTAATAAATTGATTACATTTTTAAAATATAAGCACTTTACCACATATTGTTGGATTTTAATATATATATTTTCTTTCAGAAAAACCCTTTTTTGTTCCAGAACTAGTCAAAACTTCACTCATTAAAATTACATAAAATCCAATTATGTAAAAAATAAAAGTGGGTTTTAATCACTAAATAGAATTGTAAAAGAATATTTGAAAAACCTGGATCTCAAAAACTAATAACTTTTATACTGTTTGATTTGAGACAGTTCTGTTTGTTTTATTGAAAAACCCCACATTTTATTTAATTGTGAAAAAACATTCAAAAAAATTAAATCCTAATTTATATTATATTTTAGACTTTTATTAGTACAAGTTTTTTAAGTAAAAGCTGGGTGTTCCCCCTTAAATATTTAGTCATATTAATTCTTTTATATAAGTCTCAAAGAGCTTAGAGTTTTTTTTACCCAACTGGGCTGAAAATTTATACTTAGTTAGTTTGGTTCCTTTACTTAAAAATTCAATGTGTCTACTGGGTCAGCAACGTCATGAAAGTCACAAAAAAGCTACTAATTGCAAAATAGGTCACGAAAGTCACAAAAAAAGTTACTAATTGCAAAAGAGGTCACTAAAGTCCCATAAAAGTCACGAATTTTCAATATTTTGGTAATAAAGTCACGAAAATATTTTTGTGTGAATTTCCCGCGCATTGTAACAACGTGGAATGAGTCGAATGTCGAGCCATCCACTACCCATGATGCCAAGCGCTAGCCGCAAGTTGTCTGATTGTTCTCACCATGACGCCATCTATTTAAAGTTAAATGTTGAATGTGAGTGTATTATGCCTATATATGCATTATATAATGTTCAACCGTTTACCGAAAGAATTTTGTGGTCATAAAAGGTCACCAAAATGTCACTAATTTTTGTTTCTCCAACTCTGTAGACACACTGAAATTGGTAAATTGATGGTCTTGACTCTTCTTTTTGTCCTAGCATTAATCAGAATAAGTACTGAATAACACATCAATACTAATTTTTATTCCAGATGATGTTTCTTCCAGAAGCATGTGATTATATTGGTGAATCCATAGCTGAAACTTTAGCTCTAGCTGAACCTTTGGATGGACCATTAGTTAAAAAGTATTGCATTTTAGCAAAGAACTCTAAATTGTGGTTGTCTCTTGGAGGAATCCACGAAAAGGTATATTAAAATCATTTTATTCTCACACACACTCATCTTTGCTCTAACACAATTTGCTTAAAAATTCAATTTTATCATCCTTTTCACTTTAAGTTTGATATTATAAGTCATTGTTAGGAGTGTTAGTACCAGGGGCATAGCTAACATTTTTAAAATGTGTAGACTGAAATAATATATATAAATATATATATATAAAATTGTCCTACCTATTATGTTCCTATACATAAGACCTATTCAACAGTTTTTCCTATCAGCAAATATATCAATCACTAATTTTAGTACATACTTCACAATAAATTTGAAAATGCGAAATGGAAGGAGACACCAGAAAAGCTAAATGTTTTTGCAGTTTTATTAGCAAACAATATTTGTGGGAAAAATAAATCAAATATCAGTCCAGTAGAATCATCGATTTTAATTTTCTTGAGAAAGTCATCTCAAACAGTTGTTGAATATTTGTCAACAGCATATTAGCATTTTTGACAAACTTGTTAAATGAAGAGGAAAAGTTGTCATTAAATTCTAGGACACCTTTGACAGATATTCAACATCTGTTGAGATTATAATGTGAAGGAAATTAAATTCAATGTTTCTGCTGTAGAAATATTTGATTTATTTTGCCAACATTTTTATTGATATAAAATCTGCAAAAATACTGCCCTTAACCCACATTCCCTACCATCTCACCTTAACAAGAAACATGAAAGTTATTTTCCTTCCACTTTAAAGCTAGCATGAAACTAAATAACTCAAGTCTGATTTAAACATGCATTACACAAAACAATATATTTAGAGTCACTACTAAAATTAATTATAATTTTGAAAGGCAAGTAGGATAACCATCAATTTTTTTTTCCAGACTTCCCTATGCAGATAATATTTGGAAAAATATTAGTTGTAATGTTTAATTCACTTGTAATATAGTTTAATGTGTTCCTTGAGGTGAAATAGTTTCTACCATAGGGTTATGTTAGTAAAACATTATTGTGTGATTTATATTTGATTTAAATGTGACACTCTTAAATATTTGACAAGTTTGACATATTTTCTTGTGAATTATATAATATAATTTTACATCCGTTAGTAGGACAAGGGATCTCTGTATGAATGGTTTTCCCAGAAATACTTCTTCAACTATCAATACAGTTTTTTTCCTTTTCACAAGTCTATGACAAACAGCAGTTAAAACCACAATATTATAACACAGCGGTTCTCAAACTGGGGTACGCGGGCACCTTTCAGGGGGTACACGGGCAGCTCGCAAGGGAATTTTGCAAAATAACAAGGGACTTAGGGAAAACTCTAATTTTTGGCAGTTACCATTATCTGGTTATTTCCACCTCTCCTTCTCCCCTATTTGTTCTCAGCTAGAGACCAATTTCTGAGAATTTTCAACCCTCTTCTTACACAGTCTACATTAGCAGTTTATGATGCCTTTCTCAACAACATATCTCTGTGAGAATGGTTTTCCATCCATGGTGCACCTCAAAAATAAGCACAGCAATAGGCTAAATTTGGAGCCAGACCTCCGCTTGAAAGTTTCAACTGGATAACCAGACATCAAAAGGTAGTGCCAAGCCATGCAGCCACACCCCTTTCACTGAAAAACTTTGGGATTCATAGTGTATCAGCTCCAGAATTACAATTAAAAAATTTTGATTTGAAAATATTGTGTTTAGGTTTACTTCTTTTCTTTATTTTTGAACAAATTTGTGAAAAAAATGTATAGAACTTTTATATAGACTTTTTCATTAAAATTAGGTTTTTTTAACTGATCATAACGATTATAAATAAGAGATAATATTAAGGCTATAACATTAGAATTATCTCTAAATAGCTTTGTCACATTTGAAATATTTTGCTTACATATATTTTTTCCCATTAGCTTAAATAGATCAGTTTTACCATGTTGTCATATTTTTTTAAGCCTGTCATTTGGAAACTTTTTATCTTGGGAGTAAATTAAACTTTTAGTCATGGCCAAAAGGTACAATCCAAAAAGAGTTTGAGAAACGCTGTTTTAACACGTACAAAGTAAAACTTTTCACTGCATAATAAACATGTTTAAAATAATTATGGCTGTATTGTCTTAGTTTGCTTGTATGCATAACATTATAAATTATTAAAATATAATAATATTTTAATCAAGTCCAAACACCTATTCACTTTGACATCTCTGGAGCTCAGCTTATTCTCGTAGCTAATAGCTACACTGCTGCAGTACAGGAAGAGGGGAATGAAAGTTTAAAGGGCTGGTGACAACTAGAAAATTTAAATTTGCTCCAAAGTATAGTGCGTCCCAATTGGGAAAGTGATATTTATTTTTATAACTGGCCAGTAAACAGTTCGAAGATATTGACTTTATAGTCTACCCTGATGTTTCGCCCGCATGGTACTAGATGTACATAAACAAATCCTCCCCGAAATACAAACATTTGATCCAATAGTTTTTTATCAATGCACATTTTTATCTGGTATATTTGTGCAAATGTAAGTTGCAATGCTGCCCATGAGCCATGTCTAGTAATTGCTCACTTGCTAGTTACATTGAGTATGGCTATTCTTAGAGGTTTTTTGCAACCAATCTAAAATTCAAAAAGCTCATTAAACTGTCATCTAAACCTTTTAAATTCAATACATTTGTTTTTTATGCTCTCTCAAGATTGACAAATATTTACAAAGCCTTCGACAAATATTTTAAGCGTCTCAACCTCTTCTTTTATACGTTGTTTTTTAAATGGAATGTACACTATTATTATTATTATTATAATTATTAGTATTATTATTATTATTATTATTATTATTATTATTATTATTATTATTATTATTATTATTATTATTATTAGTATTATTATTAGTATTAGTATTAGTATTAGTATTAGTATTAGTATTAGTATTAGTATTAGTATTATTATTATTATTAGTATTATTATTATTATTATTGTTTAATACTTATTTTTATATACAGGGTGAGCTAGAAGTAAACCCATTATATAAAATTACATAAAATTTAATATTATTTAAAATAAATTAACGATAATTTAAGAAACAGTTAAATGTACGTTTATTATATACAATAAATGCTGGAAATGTCCTCCATCAGCATCTTTGTAGACTTGAGTGCATTTAACAATGTTTGCTGCAACCTCTCGCAGAGTCCCTACAGTTACGCTGGCTATAGATACCTCAATGTTTGGTCTAAGTTTGTTGAGTGTACGTGAGTTGTTTTTACAAACAATCTCTTTTAGGTAACTCCAAAGATAAAAGTTTGGAGAGGAAGAGGTCTGGTAACCTAGGCGGCCACAATCCATGATTAATTATGTGATTTTTGAAGAACACTTGCAACATTAGCATTGCGGGATTTGCTTTGTGCACTATTGCCCCACCTTGCTGTAACCAACACTCCCAGTCATCAATTTTTAACAGCGATATGAACTGATTAATTATGTCCTGGTAACATTCAGCCATAACTGTATCAATGAAGAATATTGGGGCCACGATTCTTTTCCGCTAAATCGCACACCATACACCAACTTTCTGAGAATGCAGCGGCTTCTCGGGAAAAAGTGTGGGTTTTCATAACTCCATACCCTGCTATTCTGGCTGTTCACGTAACCACTAAGGTGAAACCACGCATCATAAGAGAATAAAATATAATCCAGAATAGTAAGACCATTGTGAATGAAATGTTTAAGCCACCAGTAGTAATGGAGTCTTTTTCCTTATCAGTTATGCATAACTTGCATCTGAAATGGATGGAAATGTAACTTCTTTGTTGATTTTCGAACACTACCGTAAGTCATACCGGTTTGTTGAGAAAGTCCTTGTAGTGATTTTCTTGGAGAATGCGAAAAGGATTGATGTATGGTTTCCAAAGAGTTGTTGTCTAAGACTGAAGGACAGCCAGATTATTTATGATCATCCACACTGCTTGTTTCCCAAAATTGAGCAGCCATGTGAAAAATTGTAGACTTATTTGGCACCCTAAACTCATCTTGACAGTTAACATATGATCAAGACTTCAAATAACTTTCAACAATGAATACGAGTTTAGTCTGGGTGAAAGGCATGTTGTCCTTCTAACGACTCAGCTGCAACTGGCACAGTGAAGGAAGATCTGTTGTCATTTGACCTTGATCTATATAGTCACAGTCACATTCAAATATTATAGTCTAGTAGCTTACTGATCAAGCACATCAACAAACCATTCTACAGGTTGCGTGACCTCCAGCTCATTTTGTACTTATTATTTTAACATTAATATCAATATTGTTTACTTAGTAAGCTATTTCTTAGAAAAAAATCATTATTTTTTATGAATATCACATCTTTTATCTACAGCCCTTTTATATTAATTTATTTTTGTTAGGGTTGTACATTTTGCTCTAGTATGTTTTCATGTGCGTTTTTCTTTAGTCCACAAAGTGTTTCTTTCAAATGTAGATATTAGTCACTGCCGCGGCTCACAACTCTCATCACTACCACTCATAACTCATTTGAATAACCCATTTTTCTCTGACTCAACTTAAATAATTATGTGTGTGTGAAGTGAACAACAAACAAATACAAGTTATTCTTCAAACTCTTTATTGCAACACTCAAGTAGGTCTACTGAGAAAACAACGCTTCTAAATGATCATCTCCACCAGGTAGGATTGCACCACATGCTTTCATTTTGTAATTTAATTATCATTATAACTCAACTCCCAAACAATAGTCCTCTGGAAGAGGATGTTTCTAAATAACTTACATAAAATAAAATAATACATTCTTGTTGTTTAGGTAACATTTGTACCACACTTTAGTTTAAGTCTACTAAAAGCAATAAAACATTCATTTTACAAACTCTTAACATTACCTTAAAATTGTAATATATGTGTTTTAAAAAACTGGGGAATATAAGATTTAAACTATACTTTTGTGAAGTGCCACTAGAAAGACCACCAATTAGTAACTTGTTTGAACTAGAATTCACTCTCAAATTTGCTGCTTTAATAATAACTAAATTTAACTAATTTGTGAGCCAACCTATTGCATAAATTGTCACTAAAACCAACTGTAATGCCAACACACTCATTTTCACACCTATTGGTACTCCTAACCAACTAGGATGCTTATTTTGTCTGAACACCCAACACTGCTCATTTTGAAAGCATCAAGAGCATAATATATATGAATATACGGATTTTCAATCCCTAACTATGTAGAAAAGATTGTCTAAGAACATCATACCCTATCTCAAATTGTAAGTCTAAACATGTAAGTCAACAATGCAATGATCTTCATCACACATTGTTGCATGTTTCTCCTGAAACAATAGGTGCAGCACAAACAGCTGTATCAAACAATAGTTGAAAATGACAGAGCTCACACACTAAACCACTGAGAACTGTTCACTCTTCCACTCCTACTTACCCAAATTCAACCAATTCTTGTCAAACTAAACCTTTTGTTAACCTATCTTCAACAACTCATAATATAGAACTTCTAGCCACAGCTCTAGGTCACATTATTACACTTTCTGGCAATACTCAAATTTGTGCTTGCGATATTGGACTCAACATGCCAATTCACGCTGGTTAGTGGACATTGTGAACAGCAGCTAGGCATAAAATGTAACTGCCTCAATCAAGCCAAGTAATGTTCAGGAGATTCTTCATCAACTAAATTGAAACTTAAGGGTATCACTCATTTAAATATTTACATGTATGGTGGTGTACCATTAGCACACGCTCACTCAGTTATGATAATTGATCAAATATCTTCAAATATACTGCAAGCTTAACTTTCACCTGAAGTAACCAAAACCATACAACATTTTATACTCGCTGACCCTACATTTAATTAAGAGTAGTTATATTTGAATTCTAATTGGCGCCGACTTCTTCGCTCAAACACTAACTAGTGATCTCTAGCTACTTGGAAAATACACGCTTATAGCGTTAGGAACTATATTCGGCTTCGTAGTCATGGGAAGTGTCCCCTCTATTAGGGACGGTAACTTCCATTGAGCATTGTCCAATCTTACTGTGTTATTGGGAACCAATGACATTATTAACCTCCACAACTCACTTCAACAGATCTGGAAATTAGATGAACCACTTTTTTCTTAATTAGCTAAGCAAAATTAGAAAATATGTGGAAATCACTTCCGCTCTACCCACACTAGGGACAACAAATATGTCCTTCAGCTTCTGATAAATGAACCTATGCTTCCTTTTGATGATTTTCATCTCTTGCAAAACAGAAATTTAATGCCCTCGAAAATAAATTTAATTCTCAACCTGTTCTCAATAAATCATATGTTGGATTCATGGACGAATATCATGAAGCTAGACGAATGAAAGTATTTCCCATTTTGTTCCCAAATAATTCCCAACACTACTTACCACCACCGCATCATGGGGTAACAAAGATAAAAACCTCAAGAATGAAGACCTCATCTCAACATCTCCTGGACTTGATGGAATTGTAAGATTTGTGCCTCGATTTATGTCAATAGAATATCTCCTTTGGCCTCCTGTTAAGGTTTTCCCTTTAAGTAGTAACTAGTCTCCAAAAGTCTTATTGCTTTTTCGGACTTCTGTGCTGGGGGTCCGGGGTTCAATCCTCGGTCCCGGCACAGATTTATCTGATTTCCAAACCCTTCCTTCACTTCTGACAAGACGTGTATTAATCACAACTTGTGAATGTGTGGAATGCCAGGCCTCCATCGTGGTTCGGATTGCACGTTAAACTGTAGGTCCTCCATTTTATCTCACAATCATCCTACCACTACACGTTAGCATAAGAGTGTACAACCTGAACAGGTAGTAAGACATACTTATTTCTTATACTTAATTATTTTAATATAAAATTCATTATTGTTTACTTAATTAGCTATTTTTTATATTAATACATTATTTTTTTAGATTAATAACTTTTTTTTGTCTCTTGCCCTTTTATATTAATTTATTTTTTATTAGGGTGGTACATTTTGCTCGAGTATGTTTTTACGTGCGTTTTTCTTTAGTCCACAAAGTGTTTCTTTTAAGTGTAGATGTGAATCACCACCTCAGCTCACAACTCTTCACTACCACTTATTATAACTCATTTTAATAACCCAGTTTTCTCTGACTCGACTTATATAATTATGTGCATGTGAAGTGAAGAGCAAATAAATACGTGTGATTCTTCAAGCTCATCATTGCAAAGCCCAGGTAGGTCTATTGGGAAAATATCGCTTCCAAATGATCATCTGTCAGGTAGGATCGTACCACACACCTGCTTTCATTTTGTAATACTCTTTAATTATCTCTTTATTACTCAATTATTCTTACTATATCTGGCGCCCTGTTAAAGCTGGTATACTAGAAGGCTCTGTACTTAGGCCACTTTTATTATTCTTGTTGATTAGTGACCTAGCTTCTTAACTTGCTTACTTTATCACCTCTAGGCAGATGATTTACAAATAAACCTTTTTGACAGTACTGAAAACTTACCTGCGACTATAGACAAAGTTTATTTGGATTTGAGAGCAATCCCTTCATGGTCACGTTGTAATGGGCTGCTACTCAACTGCACTAAATCAAAAGTTATTCTTGTTGGGACATTAAGGCTCTTGTCAAAAGTAAATAGTTCTGCCTTTCCCAGTATTTTACTTAATAACAGTGCTATACCAATTACCTCACAAACTAAGAATCTGGACATACTAATGAATGCAAATCGGACCTGGTCAAACCAAGTTACTAAAGCAAGTAAAAAAAATCTATGGTGCTCTCCATACCCTAAAAAAGCTCAAACATACTTCGACTACTCGGACACTGTTTATAACGACCTTGCTGAAGAGCTTGCACAAAGACTACAGTGACTACAGTACACACACATTTGATTTATTTACAATCTTAAGTACCAGGACCACATCTTTTAATACTTGACAAACTGAAATGGTTATGGCCATACAAACGGTAGACACTTCTCACTCATTCTTCTACACAAGATATTACAGACCCTCACTGTGTTACTTACTTAGCAACCAATTTTAATTTTTCACACAGCTACTGCTTCCCTTGTACATTTCTCTCACTCTCCCCATTATTCCATCTTTCACCCCTTTATTTTTCATCACACCTTATTTCTGCACACATTGTCATAAGCTTTTTCCATATTAAGAAAAGCCATTAGCAGATCCTTCCCAAACTTGTAATGGTGTTCCAACAACTGCCTCAAAGCGAATATTAGGTCTACTGTGGACATACCTGGTCTGAAGCCATCCTGCTCATCCCTCAATCCTCCTCCTGCTACCCTTCTGACTTTCCTTTGTAGCACTTTCTCATATATCTTTGCATATCGGCACATAAGTGTCACTCCCCTATAATTCCCACACTTGTTCTTATCCCCCTTTTTTAAATATAGGGACAGTCAGCCCCTTTTTCCAATCTTTCAGAACCCTCCCCTCCTTCCACACTATCTTCATTACTCTGTACAGTCACTGTAGTTTCACTACTCCTGTTGCCCTCAGCATCTCCACACTGACCTCATCCACTCCTGATGCTTTCCCACCCTTCATTTTCCCCAATGCCTCTTCAACATCCTTCCATGTTATAACCATTGCCCTTCCCTGACTGCTGCCTGCTTTGTTTTTCCCTTCCTCCTCCTCGCTGCTTCCCTTAGCAACTCCTCAAAATGCTCCTTCCACATCTCCTCAAGGTTCTCTGTTTTATCCACCTCATTTCCATTCTTGTCAACCATTACCACTCTCTCTTCCCTTTTCCTTCTTCTTTTCTTAACCATTTTATACAGCACTTTCTTAGTCCCCTTGCTATCTGCTTCCATCATCTCTGACCATTTCTCCATCCAGCTTCTCTTTTCCTCCCTCACAATCTTGTTTGCTTCCCTCTTGCTTGCTTTGTACACCTTCATTTCCTTCACTGTCCTCAGCTGGAACCACTCCCCGAAGGCCCTATTCTTCTTAACCACTGCTTCCTCTCACTCCCTTATTCCACCAAGGAGTTTCCTTCCATTTCCTCATGTTGCTTATCCTCCCGAAGACTTCTTCTGCTGCCTACACCATTAACCTTCTTAATCTTCTCCATTCCTCTTCCCCTGTTCCAAGCACATCCCCTGGAACATTGCCCTGTACTCTCGTCTGGAACTCCTTTCTATAGTCTTCCTTTCTCAATTTCCATTAACAACTGATGGTCACTGTCTAAGGCCTCTGATGGTCACTGTCTAAGGCCTCTGATGGAATTACCTTTGCGTCTATGATGTTTTTCCATATTAATTTGTCCTCAAGTACATAGTCCACAACCTACTTCCTTGACCAATCAACACTGTACCAGGTCACCTTGTGGCTTTCCCTTAAACCACAAGTTCCTCACCATCAGCCCATTTCTTTTACACGTGTCTAGCAATCTCTCGTCTTCCCCATTCCTTCTACCACAGCCAGCTGGTCCAAGTACCTCCTTGTAAACTCGCCTCTCTGTTTCAACATGTGTATTGAAGTTATCCATGACTACTGCCAGACTATGCCCACCCAGATGTTTTTGCAGCTCTTCCTCAAACTCGTCCTTATCCTTAGAGGCACAACCCACCTGTGGGGCATACACCTGCTCTGTTTCCATGCTCGCGCCCTTCACTCCTATTTTCAACTTCAATATCCTATCACTGACCCCCTTTACTTCCTCCCTAAGCCCTTGTCTCACCACCACTCCCACTCCATTTCATCTTCCTTCTTCATTTCCAATCCAGTACACCCTGAATCCTTTCCTCAGATCCATCATTGGTTCCCCTCTCCATATCTTCTTTGAAAGTCTGAGTACATCCAGTTACCTCCTCTCCATGAGGTCCAAAATCTCTTCCACTTTCCCTGTCAATGTGCACACATTTATTGTTCCTATTCTCAATCCTTTCCTTTGCTGGGTTTCTATCCTTTAGTTCTATCCTTTCTGAGGCTTGATCCTCTGTTGAAAGCATTTTTACTATCTACTATTGGCCCATCTAGGCCCATCATAGCGTCACCAAGGCCCTGTCAGCCACCACTTTTCAGGGTTCATGTAGAGCCCTCACAGCTACCATACCAGTCTCAGGGCACATGTAGTCTGCACTTTACTTCACCCCCACACACATTCCCCTACTTCATGCCGTTACCCATCTCTCACAACGTGAACGTGAAGTTGGACTTTGGGTAATTCAATCATTACAGTTCATGAGCATTAAGGGGTCAAACTTGTTATTTTATGCTTTTGCGTACCATTGTTAAGGCAAAGTAAATAATGTATGGGGCTGAAACTGAATATAACTAGACATTTATAATACAAGGTATATAGAATGAAATAATATGAATACTATACATATTCCAATGAAATATCAATATGATTAGTATATATTAATTTTTTAATAAATATTAATATTTTATTTATAATATTAAAAAGAATAATATTAATACTATAGGTATCTCATTGTATACACCTCATATAAATGATTGTAATACTACATTTCAGCCCTTACATTCAAGGCCGTAGCCAGGTGATTGGGGGGGGGAG
>CABFWB010002655.1:60461-84708 GCA_902151455.1 Timema bartmani | reverse complement strand
GGGGGTCGGGAGTTCACACAAACCCTGAAATTTTATAAACAAAATATATATGGCTTTATTTATGGTTCAAACAACATCAAAATTAAGATAAAAGTACAAATTAGGCGGCTATGTTACCATAAAAAGCACTTAATATAGCTTTCAAAGGGGTTTAATATCTATACATTTTCCTAGCCTTCGGCAGTTATGGTGTTATGTTGCCAAAAAAACACTTCCCATAACTTCTAGAGGGGTTTAATATTTAGAATTTTTCCTAGCCTTCAGCAGTTAGGGCGTAATGTTGCCATAAAAAACACTTCAGATAGCTTCTAGAACTGTTTATCATTTATAATTTTTTCCAGCTTCTGGCATTTGGAGGATGTGCCTACCAAACCCCCCTTGAAATTTTTGGCTGGCTACGGCCTTACATCCATTAATTACTTTACCTTAACAATGGTATGCAAAAAGCACAAAATAACAAGTTTGATTTCTTATAAATCATGAACTCTAATGATTTGAATGCGTTGAATCACTATTTAACAAATTTATAGCTTATAAATATACAGCCATTAAAATTGTGCAGTAAAATGTTGATGGTTAAATGCCCTTATTACACATACTAAAAACTTTTTCCTTATTAGCATCCCAATTCAAAATCTGAATCATATTCCCATTCATTCTCAGTTGCGGCATCACTTGCATGGAACGCACAACCCCCCACAGTAAGTGACTTGACTGGGTTGGCTGCTTTCAAAACTTCACTCAAATGAAATATTATTTTAGGTGAATCTAGTGCTTCATGCTCTATAAAAAAAAACTATTTACATACAAATATTGGAATAGTTGGAGGAATGAAGAAATGGATTTAATCTAACTATTACATTTAAATTTCGTCAATTATAGGTACTATTGTTTTACAAGCTTGTTTAGTTTATGTTTTGGTTAAGTGTAAGACAAGGCAAACTAGCCCTAATATTGACAAAAATTATTAAAATAAAAACAATAAATAATTGTTATTAGTTGTGGCAGCAGAGGCAGTGGTATCAACAACAACAGCAGTATAGTATATAAGAGATAGTAAAACCCAAAACATGGGTTGCTAATTTGTTTGTTTATTTTTAAAATTATGATATCTATAGCTAAAGAAGAAACCAAAGCTACAATTTTTATGTTTTAAGATAACAAATTCAAAACTTACAATATATATTTAAAATGTGCAGGTTTCTGATGAAAAGGTTTCCAACTGCCATGTTGTTATTGATGACAATGGAAATATCGCTTCAGTTTATCGAAAAACTCATTTATTTGATGTGGATCTGCCAGAAAAAGGTATAAAACTGATGGAGTCAAAATATGTATTACCCGGCTCTAAAATTATTCCACCTTTGGAAACACCAGTGGGAAATGTAGGACTTTCAATTGTATCCTTTCATAAAATATGTGTATATGTGTATGCTTGCTTGCATATGTGCATCTTTTTACATTTATAGAAAGAAAAACCTATTTCACAAATGACACTAACAATACTATTTCAGATTGATAGTTTGGCTTTAATTATAAGATATTTATTTATTTATTTATTTATTTATATATTATTTAGCCATTGGGCCACCTCATTTTTAAACAAGATATTTCTTTTAATGGTTAATCTGGGCTTGGACTTGAAAATTCTCAATGCTAATGGGAGCCATGTTTATTATCTTTATTTGAAATAAACATACATTAATAACAAATTGGTTTGTTACCTGCTTCCGTGGCCGCATGGTCTAAAATCTAAAGCATCACTCTCACAATAGACTAGATTGCCGATGACAAAGGGATTGAGGTTCAAATCCCGGTTGAGTGTACTGAGGCTGATTTTTTCATAATGTTTTTCCACTCTCCCTTCATGCAAATGTTGGCACACTTCCTCTAAATTTAACTTTCCTAATCCCTAACTCATTAGCGTAGTTAGTATATATGTGTATAACCTGAACTAGTATTAAAACACGATGCTAAAAAAAACTGTTCCCATGTTTAATGCTTTCCATACATAAGTTTGGAGTTTGGAGTTCTACAAAGAAAAGGCACAAAACAAACCTATCAAATTTTGGAAAAACACATTCTTATACCACTGATTGAAATTTGTTTAACCATACAGGCTAGATGTGTTAAGTTGGGCCTGTCATATATTTACTAATTAGCCACAAAATGAAGATCGCTATTATACATTATTCTTACTAGTTCTTGCTATAATTTGACTGACAATAAATATATTTTCGGTATAAAATGATTGATTTCTTTATAACTTTTTGTTAACTAGACAGCTTTTCACATTTCAGTTTTTTTTAGCTACTACTACAAACAAACTATACACACTTTATTTATATTTATCCAATTTAAAGTCACTAACAATATGATTAAATAGTCTATTTCAACTAAACAGCTTTTTTTTTTACATAAACAAAACTTGCCACGAGTTATTTTTCTTCTGAAAAAAATAATTAATTGTTCAATAACCCGCCTTGGGGGCATAATTAGCTAATGCGCTAGTTTCATGTTGAGCTATACTGCCGAGGATGGGGAGATCTCGAATCTTGGTCGGGTGAACTGGGGGTGGTTTTCCCTAAATGGTTTTCCACTTTCCCTCCATGCAAATGCGGGTTCACTTCCTCTAAATTCAACCTTCCCAATTCCTGACCCATCAAAGTAATTAGTACTTAAAGAGTATTATGGTTAGTAAGATGCAGTGCTAAGTATTTTTTTTAAATAAGTCTATAACACTTATGTCATTACATTGATTGGTCACTGGTATCTATAAGTTTTGCTCAGTATGCCTATTAATACTGATCTGGGTCTACTAATGAGAAGGAAGCCTCATTCATAAATTTACTCAGTCACTTAAATATCTATTTATGATTGACACCCTTTGTCTCACAGCAAATAGGTCTTTAGCAAGACCATATGAAACATTAGTCCTTTGGTGCAATTTTTGTAGTAAAATATTACAGTAAAATAAAAATAATATTATTAATTTTTTTATTGTATCAGGAGTACATATTTATTCACCAAACATGGCCCAGCTAAGCACAATATGCTTGTCAGCTGGTGCCTCACCATAAATGTTGTACATACATGTAATAGATATAATAAATACATTTCATTCCTTTAAATCTATTCTTACAACATAACATAACTCTAATACTCAAATTAAGTTTCTTAAATTTATTACATTATGTATAGCTTATTTTTCATATGCATTCACTCTAGTAATATTTCATTAGGTCTCTGAGCCAATTAGCCTTTTTTTTTTTCATTTTCTTGCAACCCTTTCACAGCCCTATTATAATAGCCCCAATTCCCCATCACTAGCCCCTTTATTTTTGATAACATGAAAATTTGCACACAAGTCTATGCTATAAGCAATAACTTGGGAAGTAATTATCATAATATTATGTTTACATTTTTAGAAACAACTTATTATGTTAGGGATCACATTGACATATTTAGGAACTATTTATTATACTTTAGGCAATCTATTTAATCAATATTTACAATTTGTTTTCAACTCCAACTCCCCTTTTCTGGTGGTATTCAAGAAAGCAATCAGCCCTGCAGAGGGGCAGGTCACAGTTCTCACACTTCCATAAAGTCTGGATGCCTCGACCTGAAGGAACTCTTTTCTTTTTATTGCTGCAGTTTGCACAATCTTTGTTTATGCCTTCAATTCTTTTTATTTTGGGTGGATTTTTTGGTGAAAATACAAAAACTGGGAGGCTTCTCTTCCTCCCAACTCTTTTGTGTGAGGAAAAGTTTCTTATCATTTGCTTGTAAAATGCAAGTCTGAATGATTTTTGGGTAAATCCATGTCTTGATAATGCTGGTTGATTTGTTTCATTATATATTATGAAACTTTTAACAATGGCAGTGTTCAATACAAATCCCAAACAAATATTTCTACAAATTTTTTTTGTTTTTCTGCCCAAAGAATAGTAGCTTCTTATCTAGTCGGCTTCGTCAACACCACCCATGAATTTGGTATACTTGACTAGGGATGAAAGAGGGCAAGAAACCATAACCCTTTCATTTCTTTTACCAGTTTTCCTTTGTACTGGCATACTTTCACTAGGGTCGCAATTGGTTGACAAAACACAAGTATCCCTTTTGTAACTGCCACATTACTGCAGTACTTTCCTGTCACCTCTCTTCAGTTTTAGGCTCTTGGGATTTTTAAGTTCCTTAGGCCACCCCTTGCGGTGCAGCATGCATATGTTTGTTATTGGAGCAGTATATTTAAGAGCCCTACAAACAAAAATAAACTGTTAAAGTACACATGGTGATTTTGGCCTAGAATTCCTTCTAGTATCTTTAGCACAGCTTGGTTTCCCAACAGCATGTTTTTATGTCTTGCTTCTTTCTTGCCCAGATACACATTTGCTTTAAGAACATAGCCATGAGGACTTGCTAGGACTCATATTTTGAACCCCCACTTGGTTTTTATGTAGCAATGAACTTTGTACGCAACTATTGCTTTATCAACAGCAAGTTCTTTCCCAGTTCTATAACATTTATCGAACATGTCCATAATATCAAGAACAGGCTTTACCTTCTTGAGTATGTTGTAATCTCTTCCCCTGGTGTCTTTTCTTTTTATAATTTACTGATATGAAAATATTTTGTAAGACAACGTTTGTATGTCATGCTATTACAAATTACGAGGCATTCATTGTCTGAGCTATGCCAATAATCAGGTGTTTCTGGCAAATCAAATACACCCATACAAACCAATACATCTATGTAGGCGCTCATTTCTTCCTCAGTGGTTTCATACCACTCTTGATCCACTTTACCTATTTTTTGTTGCCTAAATGTGGAATACTTATTTGTATTTTCGGCAAAGTGCCGAAAAAAGTTATTACCCAACACTACAGTAGTTTAATATAACATATTTCATTGGAACATAGAGGTAAGTCATGCATAGGACCAGTATAACCCACATGTTCATTTGGAACATCAACTTGTAGCCTGTCACAAATGTCAACAAAGGGAGTTGAAAACGTCTTACAACACCAGTACAGTCACCACCATTATTTAAATTGTTTTCCAGATCACTTTTATCAAATAATTTAGGATCTTCATTATCATTATTACACTCATTCATATTATTTAACCAATCTAATAATGACCTTTTTTTTATCTAATTTATACTTTATAACATGCTCTAGTCTGCTTTGTCTATGTTTTTTAATATTAATTATTAAATTATTATTGTGAGTCCAGTTTTTTATCCTATTACAGTCTTCCTGCAATATTTGTTTAGCTCTATCTACATTTTTGTGCACCTTATACAGCATTGTGTTGTCAGCATACATAAATATACTATAATTCTGTATGCAGTTTGCCATTGTTCTTTTATAGATTAAGTAAATATTGGCCCAAGAATGGAGAGCATTGTGGTACTCCAATATTTATACCCAACTCTTCACTTTCTGTATTATTTATTTTAAATATTATTTTCCTATTTGTTAGGTAATTTTTAAACCATTCATAAATATTACCTCTGATAACAATTTTATAAAAGTGATTCGAGTAAAATATCTTTAGCTAACTAATCAAACGCTTTCAACATATGCAATAGCTATGTGTTCGTTTTCATTTAAGCTCTCAAGCATTTCATTAGTAAAAGTGTGTAGAGGTATTTCCGTACCTTTGTTTTTTTGGAATTTGTATTGTTTTTGGTCAATTATTCTATATTTATTTAAATAATTTGTTAAGCATTTGGCAACGTATCTCTCCATTATTTTGTCTAAAATGGATAGAATTGCTATAGGTTTATAATTTCCATAATCTAAGTACTTCCCTTTTGTTATAAATTGGTCTGATAATTGCAGTTTAAACATTTTTGCGGAATTACACCATGTTGTATAATTAAATTAACTAGTTTTGTTATCAGTGGGGTAATTTGTCTGTTGATAATTTTCAAGTCTTTGATTATGATTTCATCTATTCCCTGGCTTTTATTTATATCTAATGTTTCAATAATTTATTTATTTTGGAACTTGTAGGCCTGGGTATGAACATACTTTGAATTTGGTAATCGTTTCGATTATTTGTTTTGTCTAGTTGCATATTGCAAATATGTTGTAGTTGTGTGACTTGGTTTTTAAATATTGTACAAACATTATTTGAAAATTTTTATATTTTCTCAATTTTGCCTAAATGTGTATTTATTACTTGATCAATTGTCATTTTACTTTTTCTACCTAAAATTTCATTTATTTTTTACCATGTTTTCTTAATATCACTACTCACTTTATTTAATTCAGTTTGGTAATATAATTGTTTTTTCCTAAAAAGTAATTTATTGACAAAGTTTAATTTTCTTTGGTATTCTATTTTATAGGCATTAGCAGATGGGCAACTTTTCCACTTTCTAAATAATTTATCTCTGTGGTGGATTTCTCTGACCAAATCTTGTGCTATCCAGTTTTTTTGTATGCATTTTCTAACAGGATTATACTTATATTTGGAGTTATCATAAATGCCATTAAATATCTCGGCATTGCTTGGTAATAGTAATGATGACGACGACGACGACGAAAAACACCCAGTAGATGCATGAGCTTATGTCACTGTTGTCACTTAATTTTTGACTTACTTAAGTATCAATTAATACACATGTTGTCCTGATTAAAATAATAAGTGTTATTACTTAAATTTGAAATACTATAAAAATCTTTTTAGTTACCTGTTTTGATTATTCATCTACATTAATTACACAAACTAATCAACTGTATAATTATAATGGATTATTCTTTAGTGTATCAGGTCTCCCAAGACTCAGCTGACTAAACAGATTTCATGACTCATAATTAAATCATTTACAACAAGGTTTGTCCTGGATTAAGATAACAACTCCCTCAGTAGTGACTGTAATCTACCAAAATGCCACATAAATAAAATAAATGACTAGGAATGTCATAGATTCCGTTGACATCTCCCTAAGATGACTATTTAAAAAAAATATGTGAAACTGGTTGGCTTAGTAAAGTGGGATGGGAGGGAATGTTAGTTAAGGTCGGTCCTTTTTACACAATTATAGCAAAATAAAATTTGGCCAAAATAAAAAATATTTCTTCCTTATTACAAGATTACCTGTTATAAGAAAGAGTATTCACCAAATATTGCCAGCTACTCTACTTAATGACTGCTTAAGCTAATACATTTATTTACATTGTAACTTATAGGTAAATAAATTTTATCCCAAAATTAACAATGCATCTTAATGAGTACAATCGGCCATTAAAATTAACCCATCAAACTGAATTTAATGTTAACTAATATAAAAACGGGTATGAACCTATATTTTTGCCAATTCAATGATTTTATTTAATTAGTTGTTCTCACTTTGTTTTAAAACAGTAAGTAAAATATGAGTACTCATTTAATTGGTCACACACCTCTTTCGTTACTAAAGTTAATTTTTTGGGAAGAGTTGGTAAGAACTAAGTAAATAAGCCTTCCTGCTAAAATACACACCTTCTTTGATGAAATACATGTTTATTCAGTTGTGATGGTTTTCCTTATTCTGTCAGGATGTCAAGACAGGATTGCCAAGGTCAGTATTCATGTGGAACCATAAGCATAGGCACATAGGCTAGGCTTTTGGTACATCAGGCTATGATACAATTAAGGTAAGAGTGAGTTTATCTAAAGCTTGAGTGTGTCATAGTCAAAGTTGTTTAGTCTAGTGTGACAGTTTGACATCTCTGTTCCAAAGGCTATCTACAGTGCTCTTCTATAATGCTTTAAACAACTGCCCCATGTCACTCCAACACATCTTGAGCCTCTGGTATCCCTCTTGGGGATCGATCAATCAAAGTGGTAATCACCTGGTCCAAAAAGGGATTGCCAACTGGAACACTGAAATTCCCAGGGAGAGTTAGGGCCAGTTTCATAGTCAGATTTAGTATGCCTCAAGTGCGGCGCTATACTAAATACAAGACGTCACCTACCTGAAATTGAATGGAATGAGCCAGTTTCATATGCGAAACTGGCCCATTCCATTTTGGTCTAGGTAGGTGTCGTCTTGTATTTAGTGTCGACTCGCACTTTAGGCATGCTAAGTTTGACTATGAAACTGGCCCTTAGACTCATTCAACTCTATTTGGCTTCCATTACTGAATATATGACAGTTTAGTTTTTTTTAAATGTATAGTCTTTTACTTTTAAATAGAATCTAAAAAGCCTCATGCACATATTTTACATAGATTTATGCAATGAAATATAAAGAATGCACTAGGAACAGAGTGAAAATTAAGTACACTAATATTGCCACTAAAATAAATACTACTCACTTCAGTCCAAACAGGCATTTTAGGCAGTAAATGTCCTTTCATCATTGCTTGCTGGTCACATAATTTCTAATAATAAAGATAAGGACTTTATAATGAATAATATTGTGATTTTAAAAGCACCCAAATATATGCCAGCTCTAATTAAATTGATAGCTTATAAAAAAAGTTAAGTAATATTGGTATGATCTGCCATTTTTATTAGAGATTTTAAATAAAGTAGTAACATTGACTTTGAAAGTAGATTATTCACACTGATTAGTTAAATCAGCGTAAATGATGACGCTATGGAGACATCACCATAGTTTTTGTCACCATTTTGCCTGTTGGTAAGTGGATAAAGAAATGAAGCGAATGAAAAAGGCCTATCTTGGGGAGCATCTTGGGTGCAAAGTTGCTCTGGAGCAGATTCACACTCTTTAGTAAATCCAGAAGAACAATTCAATGTTCAAACTCAATCATTTATTTCTCTTGTAGGACATTGTTATCCATAACTTTTTAAATAATTTATACATTTATACAGTTCCTAACTTAAAATTGTAATCTCAAATAGTTTTTTAGTGTTACTTTGAATTGCTTTTCTATTATGTATAAACACACTAATGCAATTATTGAGCTCTCTTTCTGTATGTGTGTGATTGCATGAATACATGCACTTGTTCCTGATAATTTTGAAATATTTAATTAATTTGAATCAAACTTGGAACACACATTACGTTTCACACATCTCTGGTTTATATTCAATATGGAGTGCTATTTATGTGATGCAAAGTGAGGAGAAAGTCAGAAGGGACTTGCTATAGAACTATGGAAATGTAGGTAGGAATTTGAGTAAATTTCACAATGTTCCTACTTGTGTATGCAAAAATATCCACAGCTCTTAGTGAGATTTTTTTAGAACCTAATTATATTATTGTCGTAATTCACACATCACATATTGAACCCCTCCATGTTTTGCAAATGGTAAAATTTACACAATAGGAAAAATAGTCGAGATATTTGCATTTTTGAACATTGATAAAGGTAGTGGAGTATATGTAGAGCATTGTGTGCTTTAAAGTTGGGGGAGAAGAAGAAAATTAAATGTTTTTTAACTATTCAAATGTGGACAGCTCTAGTTTTTTGAAACCCTATGCAATTTTTTTTTTGGTCACAGCATATTTGCTAACCCTTTGGTCTATACACATATGTACCAACTTAACTAATGTGTAAGAGATGAATGTTGAATTTAGAGAAGGTGTACCAACATTTTCATGGAGAGAGAACAGAAAACCATTTAGGTAAAACCATCCTTGGTACATCCGACCAAGATTCAAAGCCTGATCTCCCCGTCATCAGAGGTCCAGTCTATTTTGAGGATGACCCCTTAGACCATTTGACCACCGAAGTAGGTCACTATGCAATTGGTTGACAATACCTATCAATTTTGGCTTGCTTCACCTGGTGTTGCTCCATAATGAAACAAACAGTATTACAAAATACTATCTAATATAAATATTGGAAATGATTTTCAAACTTGGCCCAAATCTCTTTAGGAAAAATAATTTTAACAGATTTAAATTTGTTTGTGTACAAATAGTTGCATCACTTAAACTTCAACAAGAAATATTTATTTGCTACCTGGCGTTTATAATTCCAAATCCAGGGATACCTAACTTAAAATAAAATAAACACATTTTGTGATGTTTACTTCTCAGAAAGTATCATAAATCATACAGCTACACATTGCAATTCTCACTGATGGGTGCTAAACTAAAAACCAAAGAGTTGCAATAGGAAAAATATATTTTTAAAGGTTTAATAATTTTGCCAAGATCTAAAATAAATATTATAAATTACCTTCCCACTAACATAATTAGGGGTGTACCGATGTGGATACCGATGAATCGTTATCAGGTGATTATTATTGAATCGGCATTTAATTGTGATCGGCAATTATTATGTCGATTAGTCATTTTTTTTTAAGTAGAATTTAAATCAAAATTTTCTAGGTAGGAGTTTGGTGAACAAAATTGCAAAAAAACACTTATATACATACTTAATCTGGGTTGCGGGCTATGACAAGATTACATAACCGGATAAAGAAATATAAGTTCATACCGTTGATAAAACTAACAATCTGGTTCCAATTTTCGCCGGTTATGCATAAACTATCTTTTTGTATACATACAATGTGAGGAATGCCAGGCCTCCACCGTGGTTCGGATTCCACGTTAAACTGTAGGTCCTCCATTTCATCTCACAATCACCCTACCATTGCACATTAGCGTAAGTGCGTATAACCCAAACGGGTAGTAAGACGCGGTGCTAATAATAATAATAATAATAATAATAATAATAATAATAATAATAATAATAATAATAATAATAATAATATTATAATAATAATAATGTATACATACAATCTTTTTGTATTAATTACATTAACTGTTATAATTCTTTTAACCATATTTCCCAATAGTTATTAATAAATAATCGCTAATCTGGATTATTCGGTGCAAATAATCGTAGTATGAATGATTATTTTAAACAATTGCTAAGCGGTATTGGTAATTGGTTTTACTGAATCGGTACACCTCTAAACATAATCATTTGATTGGTTCAATTTGATGTGGCCAACAAGCAACAACATTAATCCAGGTTTTGTCACACTTTGCCATATTCATATTTTGAGATAAAAATACAACTTAAAATATTTGAAAGCACACTGATATTTAAAACAAAATATTGGAATAGGGACATGCTTCAAAATTGTTTAATACTGTCACTTGGGCATATTTAAATAATAATCATAGTGGGGGTAGCAGCAAACAATAGTTATGTTGATTGTAATAAAGTGAGGTTAGGGTAAAGGGGAACACTAAGTAAACTAGAATTTGTCACCGGCCTCAATTGGAAGGCATCTTTGGGTTTTTATGTTGGGAGAGGTGAGTGACATAACGAATGTTACAAGGATTGTTATGCTGAATCAATAAACAAATAAATTAGAAGCGCTGACTCAAAAAGGAGGTGTCAGCATTCCATAGCTAGAAACCTGGCCGGTGGCCCGGTTAAAATGAGAGAGTTTGGAACCCCTCGCAGCTGACTGCAGAATATTGTAAGCTGGGAGGTCACGAGGGCTAAGTCATCGGGTTCATCAAGTACTATTTGGGGCTACTGCTTTAACCCAGGGAACCAGGTTCAATGACCATGCAGAGATCACCTAGCAGTCAGACAGGCCATTAGGTAAACATAACACCTCGTTCAGTCACTCGCTTCTCTATATTCACTAAATTCTTCATTTTAGCTTAACTTTTAACATCACACTTGTAATAGTATAGTAGAATTAATGAACCTTTTAAACGCCAAGGCCAACGTTAATCACAAACCCACACAAGTAATATTATCATCCCTCCCTTATCCTCGGCCAAAGACATCCTGACAGATCTCCAGGCCCACACGGTGAACATGCAGAAACTGGGTAGGTGACAAATTCATAATAAAATTATACAATGATATTGCTTCTTTGATTTAGATTCATTGCTGTTCACAAATCTAATTAAAATAAATGTTAAAAATAACACTTGGTTTGGATTCGGTGTCATTCACAAAAATGAATCAAGAGTATTTTAATAAAATACACTGAACATGGAGATAGACCATTGTCATGGTCCCAACATCTCAATATCTACCTAAATACATATTAATTTCATTATATTGTCTAAAAGTACAACACCTGTATACACAGCTTGTACATTAAGCAACATAAAAGTCAAGCCTGAATATAGAATGGTAAAATAAAATAGATTTTTTTGAAAAATCATAATTTTAACATGGGAAACATTGGAATATAGTATAATTAATGTTGCTAGAAGCTGCAATTGTATGGTACCTGCTACATTTTCTTTTCTACAAAGTAGATCTTCCCTTGGCTCTCAAATGAAAGGAAAAATTCCTTTGCAATAAAGCTAAATACCTCAAATCCCATGTAAAGGAATTGAGTGTGATGTGTGAATCAAATGAGAAACATAATTATATATTTTCCATTTTAGTATGTCTGAAAGCATTACTATTTGTGTAAACAATTTAGTTCTAAGGCGGTTGAATGGCATTCATGTTATTCGTCAAGTTGTACAATAAAGTTTGGTCCATTCTCTTGGACACCGCCATAACACAAAAATCGAGAATCCAGAAAAAACTGTTTCAGCTCACTCATAACCTCAACTTTGAGGAGGTGTTAAAATCATTTAACAAGACACAAGGTAATATGTCTCAGTTAAGAATATGGGAACTGGCACATCAATGGATCACAGTGTATAGAAAATCACCCAACCTAAATATTCGCTAATTTCAACCCAGAGGCCACACCAGCACCACCTACCATACACAGAGTAAAAGAGAAACATTCAGAGAATTTCAACTCCTCCAGAAATTTTTTCATCCATACCAATCAAGTTGGCATCCCTGAAGATAACATCCTGTTTAGTCTAATTACTACAACTTCCTAAGGAAGATGCTATAATAGCATCGAAATATTGAAGTGTTTGTAAATATGTGTTAGTATTTTTATTTTTATTGGTACTATACCATTTTCCTAATATTCTTTCATTTTATTTATCACCAAAAATTGTAATAATAATCTCTCTCTGATGGTAGCTAGGGCTCAATTCTCAGATTCATGTAATAAGGATGATTTTACATTTCTTTCTTCATTCTAATTTGGGTTAATTTTGATCAAGACGTCGATGGGAGAATAATGTTAAATATAATATGGGAAAAAGGTGGGTTGTCAGGTTAAGGATTGTATGTAAATGTCTCAGGGTAGGTTTAATGACGAGCCTACATTCTGGCGGTCACAAACTTTTGTGTTCCCTGAGGCCAGAGAGTTAAGTTAAGTTTAAATATTTTTACCTTGATATTAATTATTTTTAATGTCGAATCATTATGCAGGAAAACGTCCCAAATGCTAGTAGCCTACACAAAGTATTACAGAGATCCCGCAATATTTTTTAATACAATTCCATAACTTTTGAATTAGTGCTATGATATGAGATTTCCTGAGTTAAGTCTAGCATTGACAAAAATGGGAGCTGATTTGCTGACATTCCCCTCTGCTTTCACATTTGCTACTGGTGCAGCTCACTGGGAAACACTTCTTCGTGCCAGAGCAATTGAAAACCAATGCTATGTAGTTGCAGCTGCACAGACTGGTACACACAATAAGAAGAGGACATCATGGGGTCATGCAATGGTCAGTTCTTCTTTAATCACTGGTTTTGCCCATCCCAGAGATTCACTGAGTGGCAACAGCACCTAATAAATAGGAAAATAGGATTTTTACCCAAATCTTCACCAAAGGAATCCTCTATTTGCTTGTCAACCAAATAATAACATTATTGATGCTAAGTCTGGATGTATAGTTTTTTTTCCCCCTAGGCTAAGTGAGTCTCTAATCAGTGTGCAGAGTTGATCTTATTTTCAAGATAATATGTAAAATATAGATGTAGATGTTAATTATTTACCCGCCTCGATGGGGTAGTTAGCTAACGCGCTAGTTTCATATTGAGCTAGACTGTCGAGGAAGGGGAGATTGAGGTTCGAATCTTGGTTGGGTGAACTGGGGTTGGTTTTTCCTAAATGGTTTTCCACTCTTTCTCCACGTAAATGTGGTTTCACTTCCTCTAAATTCAACCTTCCCTATTCCTAACCATTAGCATAATTAGTACTTAAGTGTATAACCCGAACGGGTAGTAAGATGTGGTGCTCAATAACAATAACAATAACAATAACAATAACAATAACAATAACATTAACGTTAACGTTAACGTCTTTTCTATCTTAAATTAAAACAGGGTGTCTAGCGACCTGGAAAACAGGAACATGTCTGGGAATTTGCTTGGTGAGGAAGAATTCATGGGTTAGTCAGAAAAATTTATCAAGTCAGGGAATTTGATCAAATTTCTAGAATTTCTATGTATTCACTAAAAAAATACCCAACTTTTATTTACATCAGTAAAAATATAACAATTTTATTCTTGTTGATACACATCATGTATCTCATTTGATCCTGTTGGGTATACTAACCTCAATTCTCAAAGTCAACATGTGATTTTTGTGTCGTCTTTCCAACACTATACTACACGTGTTTAGTCAAAGTTGAGTCATGGTTATGTGAATGCATGAGATTGGATTAAGTTATAGGAAGAAAAAACAATTTTTTTACTACTTAAAAACTATATTCCGGCCATCACATTGCTATTTAGTTAACTGCTTGTTATGTTTAGTTCTTAATTTATTATAAATTAATACCTTCTTCATTGGCCCCATCGTCTAAGACATTACTCTCCCAATATACAATACTACTGATGATTGGGAAATTGTTATTGAAATTCCAGTCAATTTATAGAGGATGGATTTCCTAAATGGTTTTCCACTTTCCTTCCCAGGAAATGTAGGTACATTTACTCTAAATTCAACCATCCTCATAACTTCAATGTAACCCAGATGGAAATTAAGATGTGGTGCTAAAATAAATATAATTAATTAACTATGATGGTACTTTTAACCCTTGTCCCTTGAGGCTAATATAAAATCTTCATCAACTTAATAAAAAAGACTGAATTAATTTCTCCATAACAACACTCACCTTCTAATATACGTGTTGTCTTGCTTCAATTTAGTGTCCTTGGTACTTTATACAGTGAGGCCAGTGATTATGTCACTATTTGAAGCATTTCTTGCATGTCCATTGTTTGTAACTGGGAGAGTAAATCCCATGATTTTTCATGAATCCTGAGGATATAATTTTCTTTCCTCTTAATGCCATTTTAAGTTCTGGTAAAATAATTAAGTCACATGACACTAAATCTGTTGAATAGGGAGGCTGATGAATGACAGTAGTGTTGTTTTAGCCAGAAATGTATGCAAAGACTAAGTGGAGTGAGCAGGTGCAGTGGAATGGTGGTGAAACCAACAACCTGAATTCAACTTTTCAGGTTTTTTTCTTAGTAAAGCTTCCTGCAGATGACGTAAGGTGTCAGTAGTAATGTTGGTTCACATTTTGTCTTAGTGGAAAAAAATTCATTCCTACATTGATGAACAAGCAGGCTTAGGTGTCACCTCATCTGGTCTGGTTTGCTACTTATGAGGAGTTCGAAGCTCAAATCTTGCCTAGTTGCACTGAGAGTAGTCTTTCCGAAATTGTTTTCAATCTCCCTTCACACAAATGCAGATACACCCCTTCGAATTCTATTTTCATCAGCTATACCATATTGGTGTTCATTTGTGGATAGGCCAGATTGGTAATGAGACATCATAAAAACAAAAATCAACTATACTGCACAGATCCTTGAGGGATAACCAAACCAATGTGGAGTTTCTTCACATTTGAGCAAATGTACATTACCTATTTTGGTTGACTGTAGATTGGTTTCTGGGTTGTATTTGTATACCCACTGATTATCACATATAATTCTCTTTGAAAGTAATTCTTAGTTTCTCTCAAGCCTAGCTTGAGGGTGCTGGCACATTCCAATATGATTTTATTTATGCTCTTCACCTAGAAGGCCGGGCATGAATTTGATGAAAATCTACAGCATGTCTAGATTGTCTCTCAGAATGCTTTGCGCCGACACAAATTAAATTCCCATCATAGCAACTTCACAAATATTGGCTCTTTATTTTCTAGACAAATTCTTATCTTGATCCACATTTTATTCGTTCCAGGCACTTAGTGTCTTCAACAGAGATCACACAGATTTTGAATTTAGAAAACTATTCATGAAATTTTGTAAATCTCATGTTCTGCTTTCAAAAAGCTAATTTAACATTTCAAAGGTTTCTTAACATTGCCCCCCAGTTTGAACAAAATCTGATGCAGACATACTATTATTTTAAGTTTGTCATTTTTAAAGTTTGGCAAAATAAAAAATAGAAAAAAAAACACTTATAAAAAGAACCAGGCAAATTAGTTTAGCTTTTTTCTAACCAGGTTCTAAAACATGACGAACATAAGCAGTATATACAAAATATTTTGCTCAACCACTTCAATTAGTAGGCAGACTCCCTACAGACTGAATGTAAATAAATCTTTCTCATTTGTTAATATGTTCATATTCACAAGCCACTTGTCTAGTGTAAAAATATTTATGTATAAATCTTTCCAAAATGTCTAGGCACTAGAAAACTTTACATACCCTTTTTGTTTTAATGCATTTTTGAGAAAGTCAACCATTTGTGTTTAAATCTTTAGGTAAAGAAAGCTTTTATCATTTCTGAGTTATTATCCAATTTAAAAAGTGTAAATCTATACAGAACAGGATTTTGTAGAGAAGCAGTACTAAAAAGGATTTTTATTAATCTGATCTATTTTATTTATATATATAAATATATATATATATATATATATATATATATATATATATTTATTTATAACTATGCAACAGGCTTTGTCAATATTTAATATGCAAAGATTAAGCAGTAGTTTATTTTTTATTCAAATTAATTTTAAGGCGATTCAATAACATACATTATTTTTACTTTTTATTTTTTTAATTTCCATCACCATGTCTTACTACTCATTCAAATTATACTATTTTTTTTTTTACCTAGCTATTAACTGGCTTGTCTATTTTTCTAAATGCTAAAATAACAAATTTAAAAACTTCATCTGAAATCCAAATCATTATAAAAATATATGGCCTTATTTATCAACCAAATAATAAGTTTTTTGTTTAGTTTTCTTATTATTGTTACCATTATTAATTTATTACTTGTAGACATTGGATAGATTCTAATTGTGTGGCAATACACATGATGCAATAATTTTATTTTACTTCATTTATTTTATTATATATAGAAATTAGGTTAAAGACTAAATGTTCTAGTCTTGTATTTATCTATTTATATTGAAAGTATCTGTTACTAATAACTTTTTTCTTTTTTGTTCATCCTATTTCATTCTTATTTCAGGTTATTGATCCATGGGGTACTGTTGTTGCTCAATGTTCAGAAGGTGCAAACATGGTTACTGCTGAAATTGATCTGCAGCATCTTAAAAGTGTGAGAGAATCAATGCCCTTGTGGAAACACCGAAGAAATGATCTCTATCCTAAAATGACACAAACGAACTCCAGCTCATCTTCACATTACCAGGAAAGCTATCAATTTGGACAAGTAGTTGTCAAATCTGATTCAGTATTTTATAAAACATCTCTAACTTTTGCGTTTACTAACAAAAAATGTGTCGTACCAGGACGTATCCTTTAATAATTGAAGTGCTTAAATATCTAGTTTGTGTTTTAAAATATAACTACTCTAATTAAAAAATAAAGTTCAAATATCTTAATTCCAAATTTGCCATTGAAATCTAACAAAAAATACTACACTTTTGAAATAATTCATCATAAAGTATACTTTTTAATATGTAGTTTGCTGATACAACAAGTGATCACAAACAAATTTCATAGTATATTAACTAAAATTGGCTGCAATATTGTGAAGTGATTTTTGCTAAATACACAATCACACAATGAATGCTGGTATTCACTTAAATAAATATTGCATGAGAGTCACCACTAGGGAGTTAGTTAGTTAGTTACCTCTCAAACCACAGTTTGAAACCCCACTGCTGAAAATATTATTTCAAAACAATGTAATAAAGGTCGGGATTGGGTATGTAGGGATCATGAGAAAAGGCCAGTGTTTTTGCAATTTTTATAGCAAAACATTTCTTTTGACCAAAATAAATAGAATATTACTCCAGTAGAAACATAAAGCTTAATTTCTTCACATGGTGATATCAACAGTTGTTGAATATCTGTCATGAGCATAGCAGCATTAGATGAGAAACTTTTAAAATGAAGACAAAAAGTTGTCATTATATTTCAGGACACCCTTAGTAGGGCCACTACATGATCAATCAGACTGTCAGTATTAATAAAGTAATAATTAATACTGACAGTCTTACTGATCGTGTAAGGGCAATATTGATGGATTGATGGCCAGACTGACTAAAATACTGATGTGATCTGAATTTTCTGATCACATCAGTCTCAGTCCATAAGTCTTGCAAGTGGCGGGAGAGATTGACAGTAAGACTGACTGTGTGTGCGCGCTAATCAATATTTCCTTCAGTCTCAGCATCAAACATAGATGCAGAACAAGCAGGGATGAGTGCCTCATTCGTGATTGCAGATTATGTGGTGGAACGACCAGAGCATGTAGAGGTTTTAAGAGATTTTATAGAGCTGTATGAAACCATGCCAGAATTGTGGGACACCTTGAATGAATTGTACATGAATAAGAACAAAATAAATTTGCCCTTAGATAAATTCTTAGCTATATACATAAAAATTAAACCAGACGCAAAACGTGAGGATGTAAGAAAATCAATGTGTAGCGATCAAACTACCGTAGAGAGCTGAAACAAATTTTTTAATCTAAATGGTCAGGAACAGCATGGACTACATATATCAACCAGTGTCGTGGATCTTCTATGCTCTCGCATTTTTGAATAAATCCGAAATTCCTGTCAGTTTGGTGCCTGAAGAATCACAATAGGTTAGTACCTTATAAGTTATACATCAAATCTTAAAGTTAAAATTTACTGTTTATTTATATACCAAAATTTATCAAACTCTGTTTCTGTGTTTTTGCAGGGACTTGCTTTATTATTATTATTTATTATTATTATTATTATTATTATTATTATTATTATTATTATTATTATTACTATTATTATTATTATTATTATTATTATTAGGGGTAGGGGTAGGGGTAGGGGTAGGAGTAGGGGCAGTGGCAGCAGCAGCAGCAGCAGTAGCAGTAAGTTCGGGTGCGTAAATATATGCAGGGTGTAAATTTGAAAACTTCCCACCTAAATATCTCAAAAACAACACATTGTTGAAAATAAATTTTGTAACAAAAGTGGTTATGGTATTGAGGGGGAAGTAGGTGGTGAGACGGGTATGATCTTGGGTGTGAGTGGCGATGCTAAGGTTACTTGATTTTTTAAATAAGACTCCCTATTTTTATTGCATATTAATTTAGCCCACATAGTAAAAGTTTCAGCATCGTTGGTGTGGCAGGAAATTTTTAGATAGTAGTTATTTGTCAACGCCGCCACTAGGAAATGTTTAGACTGTTTTTTTTAATCTCTTTGTCAACAGCAACCTGTTCAATACAGGAACATATACAATATTAAGGAGAAAATAAACATTACTCAATAGATACACGTGTTCAATGAAACATTAAGAGTAAAAATTTCTATGTAACATTAATTTAATACTACCACAAATTAATTAAACTTGCGAATCAAGATAAGTTCTGTTTTATTCCAGTTTGCCCTCATTGCTGAAATACATGCACAATTTTTCTCTCACTGTATTTACTGTTGAAGGTGTATTTCTGTTCAATGTTCTTGATAATGGAACCATGGTTGATTCAGGTGTACTCTCGTTACCACTAGTAGGCATATATGTTTGTTTACTTTCTTTGACTAGAAAGTTAGAAAGTTATGCAAATAGCAACAAGCCATTGTGATAGTTACGGCTTTTTGCTGATTCAGGCCGATAGGTTTTTAGAAAACTCCAAACTTTGTTGCGAGTATGCCAAAGGTATTCTCCACAAAAAATCTTGCACGGTACAGTCGGTTGCTGTAAATGCGCCGTTCATTGTCATGTGTAGCCTGGGAGTATGTTTTCATTAAATGATCAGCTTCGTCAGCTACCAAAACAAATTAAAACATCTCTGATGTGTTTGGTAGTGTGGCAGGACATGGAAGATTCATTGACTTTTGTTGATACAACTCTCCAAATTTGGATTAAAATAATACTCCATTTGATGCTGGCATCAAACGTTAGAAATTCTTTGTTTGCATTAACAACAGCCAACAGTACTATGCTGAATAATCCTTTATAGTTAAAATAAACAGATCCAGAATTTGGCCGCTTTACGATGGCGATGTGCTTGCCCCCAAAAAATTCCAAAATAGCCATTTGGTGCCAAATTCCAGTGCTATCTTCATCCAGTATGCATTGTTGGATGGCACCTGTAACAAAAAAATCAACATAAAATGTATATTTTTATACAATTTGATCATAGAATGTTTCTTTTCAGGAAAAACCATCACAGGACTCGGATGCGAACGAGTCCTTGACCGAGCCTTCTGATGGAATACGTGAGGAAACAACAGCACCACAGACAACCCCTCTACAATGTGCGGCATCGACATCATTGATGAACCCTATATTAAAACCACCGCCATCTAAGAGAATAAAAGTCCAAGGACCCAATGCAAAACATAATAAATTGTTGAGTCTTGCTTGGGGCTATTTATCAAAGTCAGATGAGCCGCAAAGTGAAGCTATGGACCTCGCCAAGTGTGGGCTGGAAAGTTAGAAAAACTATATCCAGGGCAAAAATTGTATGCAGAAAAAGCAATAAACGATGTCCTGTTTGAAACACAATTGGGCCAGCTGACCAAGAATTCAGTTGAAATCAATGAAGAACTTAATTCTTCATACAATAGACTTTTATCAGATTCTTCGAGCTCATCTACCCACTGTCTCATGATCAATACGGCTCCAGATTCTTACGCCATCCTATCCACTCAAGCTAACATCTTGCAGCACCAAATAGAACAACACTAAATTGAAAATGAAAGCCATAATTACATTGTACTAAAATAATTTATCTCAGTTTCAAACTTAAGAATCAAAAATTTTTTTAGAGTTTCATTTCTCACATTAGTGTATAGCTAACAGTTAAAATGCTTGTCCACAATAGCAATCTTTTTTACACCTCTTCAATAAATATGAATAAAAATTTATCTTCTTAATATAATGTAATTTTGGGAGTGTTATCTTATAAAGTGCTACTAAACAGAATAGCCTTTTAACAATTAATAGCTAATATTCTTTGGGGCTGTCCATAAACTACATACGCATATAAAGGAGAGTACATTATGTGTGACGTCACATTACAATTAAGCATATTTTTTTGAACTCAACTTATACTAATACTTATACTTATGCTCACCGACAACAAGCATTAATTCACCTCAATGTGGGGGTCTTGAAGGTACAACTTTGATAGGCTCTAGTGTCTAAACTATTAACTTTAGATACATGCACTTGAACTTTTTGTTGGAAATTTTTTGCTCTACAAAAAGGATAAGCTTTATCTTTTCTCTCTCTCACGTAGTTTTCTCAGTGTAAGTGATAAAAGATAAACATATTCAATTTTTTCTGGAAATTGTCATGATTTTCCATTTATTATTATTTGTTATTTGGAAGAAACTTTTTGTGGGTTGATCCAAATAACATCTCAAAATTTCACAAACTTTACGATAGTATAAATTTAAATTAATCAACCTTATTCTAAATAAGATTTGAAGATGGTGTAACATCACCTAAATATGTCGTCGTGGTGGAAGACCAAAGCTTATACCAAGTAAGGAAAAGGGAATAAATAACAACCAAAAAATATAACCTTAACATTTATTATTCCTTACCAAACAATTATGAACATTATTAAAAATATAAATTACATGAGGAAAAATGAGCTTATTACTTAAAGAATCTTTTGGGGCTAGGCATGCATATAAAAAAATGTGGAAAAATTTTAAATCAATTTTTTACTGTCATTAAATTTTAAAAATTTACAGAAAATGTGGTATCAGTATATAAAAAAATTAAAATCTTATATTAATACATTAATACAAAGCCATGAAATAATAAAGAAATATATATATATACACACACACAACGTTGAAAAAAATACAAGAGTTTAGTATAGTTATGATTTACAGTTTTTTATTTTTCGGGAAGTTTGATTCAAATCTTGTCCCACTGCCAAGGTAATTCACCATATTCTGAAATGAAGTAAGACAAAAACGCCTCTCTAACTTCAAAAGCTTCTCCCTTACTTTTTGAAGGTACACCTTTAAGACACATCATACTATAATTGTTTGCTGCATTCATATCAACCCCAGTTTTGATCATGTTTGTGCTCATGAGGTAGTTATGGAGAACACAAGTGGCCTTAACCACCTTATCAACTAAATTTACAGACATTTCAAACGGTTTGTAATAAACTCTCCAACGAGCAGCTAAAATGCCAAATACATTCTCTACTACTCTTCTTGCCCGTGATAATCTGTAATTGTACACTAATCATTCCCTGATTAACTTATATCCAGGATAAGGGCGCATAACATGATTTAATAGAGGAAAAGCTTCATTGGCAACAGCAACGTAGGGCATATCTCTCCCTCCTTCATACAAAGGCTCATCTGGTGGCAAATTATTTCCCTTTTATAAGCGAAATCCAATATAAGAATTTGAAAAAATTCCACCATCACTAAAACGCCCTTTAGAACCAACATTGATCATAGTGAACTTATAATTTGCATCTACCATTGCTAATAAAACTATAGAAAATGTTTTCTTGTAATTAAAATAATCTGACCCAGAATTTGGAGGAGCTTTAATTTGTACGTGCTTACCATCTAAAGCACCAAAACAGTGATCAAAGTTCCGCTTATTTTTAAACTCGTCAGCAAAAAATTTCAATTGTTCAGCTGTAGGATCTGGCATTTGCAAAAGTTGCAATTGATTCCATATTGCACCACAAATGTCATTGACAATACGTGATACGCATATGTGACCAAGCCGGTAACTGTATTCTATTGACTTGAATGAATTCCCTGTGGCATGTATTAGAGAAGCAGAAAGAAAGAGATTAGTCGCGATGTGATATGGTCCCAAAAGATGGTCTGAAACTATTTTTTGATTCGATGTATGAAGCAACGAAACAGTTAAATCCAGACCTGCAGAAGTCAGTCAAGCGGAAACTATTTGCAATTGTGTTGGAAGCAGAAGATGTATTGGAAATATATTCATACATTTCTCTTGGAAGTACCTCAGGGACAGTCACCAGAAAGCACTTACACAAGTACTTCAACAGACACATTAAATTTTTTTCCCCTTTTTTAATAATATGATACACACTAGTAAGGTTCAATAATGATGTATGCTTAGCTACTTGCCTTTAATACTTATACCTTATTACCGTAGCTAAGATTTATTCATAATTATTTTGTATTTTTTATTTACTAGAATTTATTAAATAAAAAAACTTGATTATATGACCACAGTGCTAGATTTATTTTAATATTGGGTTACTTTTTTTTAATGGGTGGGGCCCTAATATATAAAAAATATTTGCAATAAAGCTTTATTTATTCTTAGCTACGCACTTTAAATTGTAAATCGGAAGATGAATGGTAATATATGAAATTTGCTTTTATTTTCTGAACAAAGTTGAACTTTTTTGTTTATAAGATTGCTAAAATTAATTTACTTTATCATTGTAGATATCTTTATAAAGATAAAAAATATGATTTCTTATCTTTATAAAGATAAAAAATATGATTTCTTACCTTAAACAAATGGCAAGTTTCTCTTCAGTACTTATTGGCTTACGCCAGTTTTTCTCTTGTTTTTGAATGTCTGTTTTGATTATATCATGAATATATTTGAAACTAGATTTGGTAATTCAATAGTAGTTTTTAAACTGCTCATCTGTTAAGATTTTATTAACGTATAAAGCTTGCCTAACATTTCTTTCTTTCACATATGTATTTATCCATGTTTTCTTCCTTTTCGATAGCAATAATGCACAGCAATCCAAAAAATCTTCATCTGAATCGGATTCAGAACTTAAATCCAATAACTGTTGCCTGGAATTCATATTATGCTAAGAGAAATGCAGAATAAACTGAGATGTTTTAGACTACACAGTCAACTCAAGTCTGTTCGCTGTGGCGCATATCCGCATTAGTCTGGTCATGTCAAGTCAAGTCCAGTCATGTCAAGTAAAGTCCAGTCCGGTGGCTGTGGCGCCCTACCTTAACACACAGTAAACTTATCCGCATACATTAACAAACTGCACTG
>CABFWB010002655.1:46856-58298 GCA_902151455.1 Timema bartmani | reverse complement strand
GACAAAGATGCGCCTCTTTTCTCATTGATTCTATATCATTGTATATTATTTTATGCGTGTTCTTATGTGTAGTGGTGATGATACAATGTACATTATTCCGTTCAGAAATCTTACGAGTTTATAGAAAGAGAGAGAAAGTCTGTGCGGTGCGCCGTACCATTTATTTTAATGAAGCTGTGCATTGATTCATTATTTGAACTTTAACACACGCTCAAATCTAAGGACAGAAATAGATATATTAAAAAAACAAAAAGATAAGTATTTAAAAAAATGATATGTAGATATTCAAAAAATATTTTAGTAAAAATAAAATGTTTCGCATAGAAACAAGAAAAGCATTATCTTCCATAATGAGAACAAATATATTACCAGTAATTAACAGGGCAGGGAAGTTGCATGCTGCTTACAGAAAACACACAAATGGTCTCTATTCCCACTAAATGCAGTCAAAAACTGGCAAGATAACAAACATATAGTAGCTACAGATCTCATCTTTAACAGGCACAGCTAACCTAGAGAGTGATGATAGGAACAAATTTCTGCTTGGTATGAAAAATTCTCAGATTATTGAGGGCAATGTTAAACCTGGGTAGCTCAGTGAAGAACAAGACTCCTAGAGAAGTCATGTGAATTTACAGACTCCTTAAAATAACTCTGTAGATCCCAAGTTGGAAAGTGGCGCTCTATATCAGTGGTATTCAACCTGGGTTATGCCAAGACATCATAGGGGGTACATAAAACTTAAATACATACAGTATGTCTAGACTATACAATATATATTATATATTAACTATATATACTGTTAATTGCTGAGTGATGTCCTCATCAGAACATCATCTGTGTTGAGGGCTGAAATTTGGTTGCTGAGTAGAGTGGGTTCATACGCTCAATGTCTAGAGAGCTGCAATGCTCTGTGCCATGCCTCTTTCATTGTGGGTTGGAGTAGAGACTTAGGGCTAATAAAACTAACCTTTTCTATTTTATTAATATAGACTGGAGGCTAGTTGTGGTTGGTAATGGTCATTTAATGTCCCAAAGTTAATTATGATATTGACTGCCCATAAAGTAAGATCTTGTACTGTGGAGTTTTAAAGGATTTTTAGAAAAAGTAGGATGACACGACAAAGATGGATGGCACAGGATAAAGATTTATAAATATGATGCTAATATGTGGGGGTGGTGTGTAAAAGTAGATAATGTGAGAGTACTGGAAATTAATGTTGTTATAATATTTGGAAAGGGGTGTACGAAATGTATAGTTAAGACAGCAGTGATGGTGAACCAAGGGAAAAGGGGGAAAGGGGACTAAAGAATATGCCATTATATATTTAAATTAGATTCCTGTTGCTATGAAATGTAGTGTTATGTGCTCGGCAAGGAGGGAACAGATCCCACCAAAACTGTGTTGATAATTAAGACATGATTTAAGTAAAGTGTTGTATGGGGTATCATCACTAATAATTAGGAGTGAGGATTATGAATGTATAATTACCGGAAATGTGTATCACATTTGCATGGGGGGGAGAGTAGGAATTAATTTAGAAAGAACCATCTTAATTATTTCTGGACAAGAATTTAACCCTCACCAGCAAACCAGTCTTTTGCGAGATTGTTAGTGAGAATTTCTATTTTTGGTTTTTTTTGGTACTCATCTCTTTGCTCACCTAAACTATCCACAGATTTACACAAATGAAAGCATTTTAAAGGTGAAAAAATGCAAAAATAAGAATTAAGATTTAATGTTTGGTAGTTAACGATGATATTACAATCACTAACATAGTTTAATGTATGTGAAAAATGGCAAATAGGGCATCCTTTAAAAATTTAGTAAGGACATTTGAATCTAATCAAGGGGTACTGGTTTCACTTACATATCTAGGTATAGTTTTATAACATCATCATTAGGTCATCAATGTTGTGATTGGTTCGCTGCATTTTCCACTTTTGCCTATCTTAGGCCTTTTTTTGGTACCTTCTTCTGCCAACATTGTCCACTATCTAAATCATGTACTCCAGTCTTGGTCTCCCTCTTTAATTTCTCCCATCCACATCTATAATTATTATCTTTGTCAAAATATAATGTATATGGCCTATAATGTTAACTCTTCTTTGCTGTATACCTTTCCAAAGTTTCCTTTCTTCTATTGCCATTCTTAGCACTTCTGTAGTTGATACCATATCCATTTATGATATCTTCAGCCTCCTTTTGCAGCACCATGCTTCTAATATTACCCTATCAGTTGTGAATATATATTTATATACATTTGAATAAAATAGTTTTTTTTAATACAGTAAAAATGTGTACTCCCCAGCAATTTTAAACTTAATGCTTAGTATCTTTAAAACAACAATGAACATAAACACTTACAAAATAAATATAAACAAAAAATTATATTGGCTTTCTTGATTTTATTATCATTTATCAATCGCAAGAAATATCGTTTTGGAAATTAATTTTCTTAGAAATCGAGTTTCAAGATATTTGATAAAATGTTTTGTCTCACTAAGATCTTCTTACTTTAAAGAATGAGATTATATATTTCAACATCATTTTATAAACATTAAGTACTAATATACCACTAGAGCGCTTTATTGGCTTTCAAAATATGTTTCAAATCAATTATAAGTCAAAATATGAAATATGAATTGAAAATAACTGTTCTAGGTTATCAGTTTGTAGCTTACTGTCAAAATATACAAACAATTTAATGAGTGCACATTTAATACATTTTCATAATGTGTGACACCTCTTAAATGTTATCTATGTTTGACACCCATGAAAGTAATTTAGTTTAACACTCTTGAATCTCCACTTCCTATCTGGCTCATTAACAACAGACAAGCTGATGGGGCATAAGCAGTTGACCTTGTAAATCCACTCCCTCCCCATCTCCCCTTCATTTCCAAGCACCACTAAATAATCTCTATCCTTTGTTAAATCTTTCAAGCTCCTACCCCCTTAGATGGGTAGCAACCACTCATTCTCTGATGACTTTGGTATTCCCCTTCCCCCCTAATAGAACAAAGGACAATGGTATTTAACTCTTTAGTTACTGATATTACTACCGGCTTGGCTTGTCCCAACTGCCACTAGATAGCCTAATGTAGTAGAAGAATTTACAGATATTTATGGCACTACTATTTGATCTTGTTATTAGAACGTGCTATTAGATTCTTTTAATTGAATATTCAGCCATTAATTATTCAAAACTATTTGAAATTTTGAATATTCACACATCCTTAGTAATATTTGGAGAATTACCCATTATTTTAAGATGAGACAGTCTCCGGTGTATTCTCACACACAATCATTAATAAACATCGGTTTTAGCTACTTCATGTTCTTTTAAATTCTTCTAATGAGGGTGATCACTAATGTCCAACCGGAGGTCATTTTTTTGGCCGAAGTCGAATCCAAACTTCGTTTTTATTTTCACCTTTGGCCGAAGCCCAAGAAATCACATATATTATGAAAAATCCCTATTTTTAAGTTTGATGCAATTTCTGGTGCATTTTAAATTTAAGATCATGTTTATTTAAATAACAGATCACATTTTTTATTGTTGATAAAATAAAGCAGAATACAGTTCAGAAATTGTGATACAAAATAATATAAATACAAAATAAAACTATGACAAAAATATCAATCACTTCTTCCTCTTAATATTTGGCTTTGAAAAAGTGACTAAATTAATTTTTATTGTCATCCAGTCCTGTCCAGAAAATTAATCAGTTATCTTTTACGTTTATAATAATTAATTACATTAGCCATGGTTTGAGGGGAAAGTTCTAAATAAATCTGATAGTAACACTAGACTACAGTAAACACGGACCATGTGCTGCCAATACTTACTAATGATTAGTCTACCGACCGGGTGCCTAAATCCAACAGTTGTGACTTGTAACGTGACCACTCCCGCACCGCACCCATGAGCGTACATAAGTTAAAGTAAGTTCTGCGAAGCCTTTAGTCTAATTTTGGCCAAAGCCGATTATTTTGCCGAAGGTGCAATTTGTGGCCTAAGCCAAAGCCAAATGCTCGGTCAGACACTAGTGATCACTAATACATGGGAATATTTTCATCATTTATGGTTTAAATTATTTACCAAGGGTAAATTTAAAAACATTTACACATTTTAAAGACTTATTGGGACTCAAATTGCTGTTACAGCTGAGAGGGAACACAACATTACCTTGGTATTTTACTAAGCTACCATAACATTATTTTTACCATAATTATGCATATGGCCTAAATAATAGTTCATTAATGCAATACATGCATACTACACCCAAACTTTTCAAATCAAACATATTAATCACACAAGAAATATAAGTTTTTTACAGCAAAGCAAACTGAACTAGTAAATAATAATAGGGGCCAAGCACGAGGTTGTAGTTGACCACACCCTTGGCGCTTTGTTGGCAAAGTTGACTAGTTGGGTCTCTTAAAAATGGCTGAGCCCGGACTAAAAAAAAAGTGTTTTAAAATCTGTCTGTGTATCTATCTGTTTCTGAGGCCACAGTCGAAACAGATTGATGGATTATGTTCATATTTGATATTTAGCTTATGTGAGTATACCAAAAGTAAATATTGCTGTTTTAATTCTTGCTATAAAATTAAGAACAATGATTGATTTTTGAACATTCAAGAGTTTGTTGAATATTTATCTAACATTTTTGCACAAAATAGTTATCCAATTAGAGTTTTATATGATATAAAACATTTTAAACTGTTTTTTCAGGGTGAAATTCTTTTAAGGGCAGCTAAATTATTAGTTATTGGTTTTTTAATTATTTTTAAATTGCTTAAAATTTTATTTTAACGACTTTAATTGTTTTTTAAATTCCTCTATGATAAGAATTGGCTTTGAATAACAAAGTATTATGTTTGTTTTTCTGAGGAAAACTTATTTAAGGGTAGTTTACTTAAAACTAGTTTTTGAAATTTTGGTTGAAGCTTATAACCATCCATTGAGAAAGTAAATTCAATTTTGTTGTACCATTTATTTTATAAGGTTTCACAAGTTTCATTAGCTTCCCAAATTGTTCCCCACGATTTTTAGCTCATCACTAAGAGTTGAACTAAAAAATTTAACAACCAGTATTCGAACTATGTAATCAAATGTGATTGCTTGATTGGTCATAACGATTTAGTATACATCCATTGCACAGAGCCTTGCATAGAAGAATATTGCTACATCTTATTCAATCTAGTCTTGGTCTGTAGTAATATAATTTGTTGCAGCTGAAAAAATTCCTTTAAATGCCAATAAGTTGGTATAAAAAGTGCCTCAAAAACTCATAAATCAAATATTAATAACAATTAGTTAATTACTCCTAGACACTTCACAAATCAGTATCAGAATGTTTCATAGATGTATGGATGTTTTCATACTTTCATAAAAAATTAAATCACAAAACAAAATATGTTATGGAACATTAGTGTAGCTAAGCCCTAATTTTTATAGGAATTCCACTTTTGACCACCAACATTCATTAAAAGTCACTAAAAATTTGGCATTGTAGAAATACATTTTATTTATTTTTATTAATAAAAACATTATCAAAAGCCTCCGATAATATTTCCTAATGGATTACTATATAATTTCTCTTAGTATGATTAATTAAATAAATGAATATATATATATTTTTATGTAGGTCATTGTGACAAAATTATTTTCCACTTTTAATGTATAATTTCTCTTAATATTATTAATGAACTAGATGAATATAAATACAATTGTAATGTTTTTAAATAGGCCATTGTGGTAACATGAGTTTCCAATTGCCAAATAGCGGGCTTCTTATGGAAATCGGACTGTAGAATAGTGTTATTTTCTGCTGACCAGTCTAACTTGGGTCGCATCTTACAGCCTGGTGTTCACTTCAGTTATTAGATTTTTTGTTCTTGGTAAAATAATCATGCAGAGTCTACCGACAGGTCAGCTAGATGTTTGTATTTCTTAAGTATTTTGTTTTGCAAAACTTAACATGTATTTCATGATCAATTAAAAATCAAGATTTTTCTTAGTGATGATCTTATCTAAATATAATATTTTTATTCTTTTATTAGGATTAATAATTAATCTTTCAATTATTTATTAATTTTATTGTATCCTAGTAAGTTAATTTTCAATCTTGTCCTGCTGTATAAACTATATTAATTGATAGAATATTATTAATTTATTTCTTCTTTAGTTTTTTAGCACCACGTCTTACTACTCATTCGGGTTACATGCTTATGTGCCATTTACACTAATGTCTAGGGGTGGGGAAAGTTGAATTTAGAGAAAATATACCCAAATTTGCATGTTCAATACACCTGCTGGGCTTCATTCTTCTTTAGTTGCTTACTAAAGAATAGAACAAATGGTTGGACGTTAGAATAGTAATTGTTTATTATCTTTGTTTTAATATTTGTATTTCCTGATTAGTGTGATCATAAGACTATTTCATATTAACTTTAATATTATTAATTTTGAAATTATTTTTTATTCCTTTGTTTTCACACCAGTAGGCCCATCATTATTTTGAACAAAATAAATGACCTGTATTCTTATTCAGAAAAAAACCAAAAACACATGACCTGTATTCTTATTCAGAAAAAAACCAAAAACACATGAATTTATGTTATATATTAGCTACTTCAAGTGATTTTTTAACAAAAGATATTTATTATTTTACCAAAATTTAAAAAATCTTGCCTCCGGAATATGACATTTTGAACTCAGGATAAATCAAAAGGGGGGGTGATGTGTTTGGTTGTTGTTTATTGCTCTGGCATAAAAATAAACTCTCTAAAATAATTGACTTTAAAAATGAGTAATAGCATCCACTGTGCTACACTATTTTTTTTAAGTGAAAGAATCCCATTTGCACAACTTTTTTTAAAAGGAGAATTGTGCTCTGGTTGTCATTTATTGATGGACCCTTTTTTGAGGGTCACGGTAATAGCAGGCAACTACAATTTTCAAGGTAAAGCAATCATTCGCTGTGTCAAAGTCCAGTATGGATGTTAATTGGTAGTTCTGAATCGCGTTTTCTCATTCATTTCACATATAATAACCTCATAGTAAAAATATTGGTAGAATATGTAACTAACTACCTGGTGACTGAATAGAAGGCAGAATCTAGATCCCATGAGTAACTAACACTAGTGTATCAAGAATGATTATGGTGATTATTGAGCCTGTCAGGATCTGATTAGGTGATATTATGCCGTGTGCGTTTATATAATCATTGAAGTCATATTTTGTAATGCTTTGATCTTGTTGGAAAAGTGTGAGCCAGTAGATTCAAGTCATTTTAATTTAGAGTGTAAGACTGGGAATATGACTCATTAACCCAACAAATGAATTGAATTCATAGTAAATACCAAGCTAACCTATCTACTAATATTATGTTATTTCTGATATTTTATTGGCCCAATACCACCTAAACACTCATATTTCCTGTTACATTGATAGTAATTTATTATTTTACCTTGTGGAAGACAATATTCTTAATAAGGTATTACAATTTCCTTTAAATTTTGGAAAAATTTAAATCAAGTGCATCACCCTTGCTAGGCATACATTTTGTTTTAACTGGTAATTAAATAGAAACATGTGTACTTAAGCTTATTTAAGGTGAGATTGCAATGATTTTCATTTTATACATATAAAAAATTTTCACTATAATGTTCCTTGACTTTGATAATAGATGTTTTGGTGGCACCAATTCGATGTTCTCTTCGACTGTCTGATATGACATCTGAGGAAATATCAGATATGTTCTTGATGGTTCAGAAAGTTCAATGTGTTATGGAAAAGATTCATCAATCTGCATCTTCATCAATTGTTGTTCAAGATGGTAAAGATGCAGGACAAACTATTAAGGTTAGTAATCACCAAACATCAATTTAATAAAGTTTTTAAAAATTTAGTGTAAATCCTCAATTTCAAATGCCCTGTTATTAATTTTGAAATATTTAATAATTAGATAATTTCATGACAGTGCTACCGTAGTTAGTACATTATATTAAATCATATTATTCAGAACATTTATTTTCAGATGATTAGTAGATTGTCTATAATAAGACACGTGAGCATCCCTCATCCCATATTTTTGGTTTAGTTTAGTGTTCTAATACCTAAACTATTGTCACCACAATTCTTCCTTGATCTATTATGCAGCTAAAATAAGTCAAGACTTACTTTTAAAATAAATTATTGTTAATTGGTTTTAATTAAATAAGCTCTAAATACAGTCGAACTTAGCTAATTCAAAGCTGAAGCTAATTCAAAGCTGAAGGGACCACTAGAAAAATTTGAAATATCCAAAAATTCGACTTAGGTAAGTTTTTATTTGGGCTAGAAAAATGACTTTAAACATCAATTCAATGAAGTAAAATACAGTAGTGTATACATATAATTTTATTATTTGATTTTCCATACCAATATGTGCAGTACAGAATACTGTATTTGCAGTTGTTTTTTTTAAATCTAGAAATTTTTGGCTGTTTTTTGCAGTTAATGCTCTGAATTGTAGTAAACTCTTCTAGATTATTCAGCGCCTGGAGAATAGAGGGTCTTACATTATGTTGTGTCTCAATAAACCGCCTCAACTCTTCAATGTGGTCCATGGTCTTTGTAGATGTTGGGATCGGCTTCTCTGGAAGCTTCATATGTTCCCCTTCTTCACCTAAAGACACACTGTCATTTCTCTTGTTCATGACATCTGCCAAAATTTATGTATATGTCAGTTCACCGCAAATTGTTTAAATTCTCATCCAAGTTCACAAAAACCTCATAAGGAACACATTCATCATGTCCAACATCTTCCCAGTGGGCACTATCTCCTCAACAGCTTCATTTTGCTCTTCACCATTGTTGTGGCAGAAACCTCCTTTTCGAAAGCAGTTGGCAATAGTGTTTTATGTCACTTTGTCCCATGCACTGTTACACATTTGTGCAGCTTGGAGAATGTTAATTTTAACCTTGCTATTCTTACCAATGTAAGCACCTGAGAGAATGTTCTGGACCACAAGGTTTTGGTAGATGTGTTTGAAATGTATTAATTATTCCTTGATCCATAGGTTGGACCACTGATGTCATATTAGGAGGAGGAAACACAACCTTCACAATTTCCTCTAGAGTAATGATATTGTGTGTGGTTGCTGTTGTCCACATACAATATGATTGTTTGGTTTTGTTAGCAGATTTTAGTGCCCCTGCATGCAAAGAGCCTTCTATCTGTTTAGCAACAGTTGAGTAGTAATTATGTTGCCTACGCGAGATTTCAGACTTTTTTTTCCCTGTCATCTTTGAGGTAATTTTACTTCAAATTAAACAAAATAAGTTTAAATTAAATGTGATTTCTTAACATTGTTTTAATAGAATGTTCAAGGGACCAAGGGATAAGTTCGACTAAAACATGAATTTGAATTATATATGTTCAAATTATCCAAGTTCGACTGTAATAAACTATTCCTTTAGTTTTTGTATGCATCATTCATTTCTTACGATCTTATGCGAAACACTTTAAAATTCCTCAAAAGCTCATGCATTTTCAACACATTTCTTCCTGACAAATTCACTAGTGATAACTACAATATGATCAAAGGAACAGCGGTAAAGACGTTGGTTATTGCTCCTTTCAGTTGTTCAAGTTTTCATTGTTTAGCGCAGTAAAAAAAAATTCTTGGTCCACCACTATGATTAAAACTCGATGTCATATTTGGGCTGCAGATAAATCAATCATATACACCACATCTGTGAATCCATCATCACTCTGAGAAATGATCATGTGACCATGTGTTGGCATTGATAGAAAATAAGAGAGATGCCCCAGCCTACATGTAATGAACTGTTACAATGTTTTCCCACTTAAATTTTACTGGCCAGACACAATTTTGCAACATTCATTCATTCATTCAAAAGTAAGGCAAAATCTCACTAATTTTACTGATGTGATGCCACACCACACTGTTTGTTAAATTTGGACGAACTTTAGCCTTTTCTACAAATCCTGTATTTTTTGATTGCATAGTAATTATAGTTATACCAATTCACTTCTGTCCATTCTTCCATACATGCTTTTCTACCTTTTCTTACTATCCTTTTTGCATTTCAACTTTCCTCCCTGTACCTATCCTCTGCCTCTTGATCTTCTCTTAAACCATTTTCTAAATGCTCTGTTTTTTGTGGTTTTTTTCATTTACTGCTTTCTTTACCTCATCATTCCATAATGATGTTTCCTCCCATCTCCTCTTTTCATTAGTTCTTCAGCATACCTTCTCTGCTGCTTTTACCAAACACTGTTTAAACCTTTGCAATTCCCTGTCTACTCCCTGTATTTTATCCTTTGGCAGCACCTCTTTAACTCTTCTTGTTTGAAAGTGCATCCTTTACTGTTCTTTACTTAGTTTACATACTCTTATTTATTCTCTTTTCTTGGTTCGTTGTTTGATGTCCCCTCCTCCATCCTTTCATATCCGCTACCATTAATCTCTAATCCCCATCCAAAGACACACTTTTTATAACCTGTTTATTTGTTTTGCACTTTTTCACTTTCCTTTCTAAAATAAAATTGTCGACATTGACTTATGTTTCCCATCCCAATTGTACCACGTTATATTTTGTGTACATCTGCTCCTCTGGTACCAGCTCTTTCCAACCTTCAATCCATTCCTTGCACACAGCTCTAGAATTCTTCTCTCTTATTTCTTTCCCACCTTTAGTATTAAGGTCTCCTATCACCATATTAATTTCCATTCCCAGGTGTTTTTCCAATTATTCCTCAAATGTGTTCTTCTCCTCCAAGGGAAATCCAACTTTCGCTGCATAAACTGCAGTAATTCTATTTGTTTCCCTTTATCCATAACTATAATTTCTATCCTCAATCACTGATCCAATTCACCCCTACTTACCACCCTATCCCCACTGCACCCGACCGCCGCGGGCTTATTCCCTCACTAGAACAACCTAAGCCCCTAATCATCCATCACAGGCAGCCAGTGTCTAATTGTACAAAAAGAAGAGTAATCACAAGGGATCTTTATTGATTATTTCCTACAAGCCCAGTATCTCCCATGTCACGCCTGAATATAAACAACTATGCCTAAGGGAACAATTCATAAATACAATTAAATATAAACAAGAACGAAGGAAAGTTCACAATCATGGCCCAACGGCTAATTTATTGATGTGATTATTTACAATAAGTTAAATAGAAATTTATATTGAATAATATATCGTACATAATTTACAACATTCGGAAGGATGATCAAATCCCCCATACTACTGACTTGGTAATAGTGAACGCCACACTAAGCTATGCGTGACAAAAGCTTGGCATCTCTGATATATAAAAAAATATATATAAATATATCAACGTCTCAACAATGACTAAATTTAACCTCATATATACTGTGATTAATAAAACAAAGTTAGAAATAAGATG
>CABFWB010002655.1:34224-46104 GCA_902151455.1 Timema bartmani | reverse complement strand
GGGGGGGGGAGTCACTCCTGGTACCAACGTCCAGCCATGTCCTTATTGCGCATGCGCGTTTTCACGGGCAATTTCAGTCCACAATTTGGGTCAGATGCCACTTCACACACACAGTTCATTTGTCGATTCTGATCATTATTTGGCGTGATCATAGTTCTAATGTGAAATTGCAGCACGTCCGTTGGCTGGGGTGAGTAATGTTTGTAGTCGGAGCAGGGTTAGTCTTTCCACGGTACACCACTACCAACTCTACACCATTTCTCCTCCCTTCATAATTTACTATCCATTGTAATCTATATCCTTTTTTCATTTTCTGCACTACCCTCCATCTCCACTTTGTTTCATTCATTCCCAGCACATCCAACTTCCTCTCCTCCATTATATCCACAATTTCGTCAACTCTTCCATTCAATGTTTCAATATTCAATGTCCCTATTCATAGCTTATGGTCCTATTTGTTTTCAATCAGGCATTTTACTTTAGTACTATTTGTTTTTTTCGGCCACCGGCATAATAAGTTCATCAGGACCTACACCTGAGTAGCAAGACTGCCATCAATATGTCCTCAGGTAAACCAATTTTTAGTGGTGGCCTTCCCTAACTGAGACTACAGGTGTGACAATGACTTAGATCATTGATCACCAACCCTCACACACTCAACCCACCAAGCTGGGAGCCAAATGGTGATGCCCTGTTCCAAGCTTGTTGGTTTTAGACCTAACCAGCCTCCTGTCTCTCGTCTGCACTTGACCTGGCTTCCTTTAGGGTTAACCCCAACCCCCACTGGGCTCTTCAGGTCCTAGGGTACACCACTTGGTGGTGAGATCTGGATTTAGTAAGAGAGGCTAATCAGTACTTAGATCGGTATTGTTCATTGCACTTCATACACATTATTAGTAAGTAGGAACAAACATGAGAAAATAGTATGAAATTGAATTGAAGTAGGAATGAGGAGTTAACAAAATAACATGTTACAGGAACAAGCATAAGTTTTAACAGTATAGAGCAGCAACAAATAGGGATCAACAATAATTTTATTATTTTGAAGCAGGAATGAGTAGTAATTATTGTTTTCTGCCAGAAGAAACACATTTAAACATGAACTTTTAAATACTAATAGCATAAAGATAAAACTACTTAATATCATTGTATATTATTTGTATGTAAACTAATATTTTCTTAAGTTCAAAAAGTAAGAACAAATTATTCTTATGTATTTTAATAGAACCTCATCAGTTATCAGCTTAAACTTGAATATCTAACATGCCAAGTAAACCAAATATTTTTACTGTAAACTATTTCTAAATGTGAATTTAGTTATTATTTGTTATATTAATTAATTTGTATGTTTTACTGCTATCTAGTGGCAAAAACATGAACTATTACTTAGTTCAATAAACTTGTTCGAATAGATATAATTTCGGCAATCCTTCATGTTCAATATAAGTACAAAATCTAATATATGAAAAATATACAACTTGAATTAACTTTTAACTTTTTTTTAGCACCGCGTCTTACTACCTGTTCAGGTTGTACGCAAAATTAATTTAACTTAATTCGAAAGCTACTTTATAGACCTATGCTTATTAGTAAAAGGAAATTAGGCTTAATGACTTTTAAAAACATCGAAACAAAAAATTTTAAACACAATTTCTTTATTTAATTTTATAAAGTTAAAATTTATATTGTTAACAATACCGGGACCAAACTAGTATAAATCAACTATAATTTCAGCCTCATGATTTCTAATAGTTAAAAAAAAAAAAAAACATTTTTTCTACTAACTTGTTTTTGACAAATAAAATTAACTTGATTGGTCACCACCACTATTGATTTATTTTGAGCCAAATGGGTGGCCATACAAGCTAAGATATTATTTTACTAAATGGTTTCCACTATCATTTCATGCAAATGTGGATACATTTACTCTAAACTATACCTTTATTATTCCTACTCAAATAGTGTAAATATTCAAATAATCTGTATGGGTAGTAAGGTGTGATCCACTTCGGTGACCACATTATCTAAGGCGCCACTCTTGTTTTTGACCAAAATGCCAATGACTGGGAGATCAGGTATAACCTACTTAGGGTGGTTTGTGTATAAACCGAATGGGTTGTAAGACCAAAATAAAAGAAATATGTAGAGCATGAAAAAATAGTATTCCTGTAAAATGTCATTATTTAATTTATCCTATCCTATAATGTTTCTAAATATACTAGATATTAATGAAAGTATCAATCATTCCTTTGAAATACTATTATATTGCTAGTTCTTATTAAATACTAGCAATCCCGCATGGCGTTGCCCATGACCCCTTCAAAAATTTGTTAAAAATAGCCTAATTAAAAAGCTAGTTAAAAATTTAAAAATCCGGCTTCGAGGTGCATACCACCTATGTTAAAATTTTCAGATCTCTGCGTGCCGTAGATTTGGCTAGGCATCGCACACAGACAACAGTTCCTTTTATTATTATAGACTATTAGATTTACTGTTAATTACGTCTTGTTCCCGTTGCACACTATTAGATTTACTGTTAAATAAGCCTTGTTCCTGCTTAGTACTGATAAAATTATTGGTCATCCTTGATTGCTCCTGCTTCATACTGTTAAATTTACTACTGTTTATTCCTGCTTGTTCCTGTACATACTTTTAAAATAACAGTTTTTATTTTTTAGCACTGTGTATTACTACTCATTCAGGTTCATAATCTAAAATTACTGTTAATTTTTGCTTGTTACTGTTCATACTTGTAAATTACTGTTCCTTCCTGCTTGTTCCTGATAAAACTTTTCAAACTGCTATTCTTTCCTGCTTGTTCTTGTTAATACTGTTATAATTACTACTCATTTCTGTTTGTCTTTGCTTCATACTAAAATGCTTACAGCATATTCATGCTTGTTCCTTCTTCATATGTGTACTGTGCAGTCCAGCTTTATACTATTTGGTTTAGTGCCCATTCCTGGTTGTTCCTTCTTTATAACATTTTGTTTACTCCATATTGTGAAAATTACTGCTCATTCCTACTTGCTCCTCTTTTATAATATTATGTTTTATTCTTGATTCCTGCTTCTAACTTCTAGATACTGTTTGAAACTGTTGTTACATTACTTTACTGTTTATTACATTCCTTGCTTAATACTGTCTTTTGACACTTTACATACCAGCACTAGTAGAATGAGCAAGCACACATGCTCATGAAGAAGAAATTCACTCTCACGAATGGCCACGTATATTTGTGTTGGGTGTAGCTACTCAGGTTCTCATATTCACTGTTCGTTGTGGTTTGGGTTTACTATTATGATGGATGTTATAGCAGCTGTAAGTTTCTTCGTGATGTCTTCATAGTTGAAAAAAAATAAAATAATAATGAGTGAGAAGATTATTTGTGAATCGTTGTAAAACTTTGTGGTTAAACATACTAGATTGCAAACATCTTAAAGATTTCACCAGAATGACACTCAAAGACTTTGAATTTTTATTAAACACAGCAGGGCACAGGATTAGGAAGAAGGATACAGCATTCAGACACTTGCTACCTATAAAGGACCTTATTTCTCTGACTAAATAGGTTTAATATTTCTTATTTATTAATAGTAGAAGAATTCAATTTTAGGTAAAGTTGATAACTATGTCAATCTAGCATAAATAAACATGGATATATATGATGCAATATAACAACTGGATAGGCATCAAAATTTAAGTTTATGAAAAAGTTTGGTAATACAATCACAATTCAATATCATTTGAAGAAATACATAATACAATGACTTAAGCCCTAACCAACATCTAAAAGGTTTTAAACATTTTAAAAAATTATTAAAAATTGTGAACTTTTGAGTTAAATCATATATATCCATGTTTATTTATGCTAGATTGACATAGTTATCAACTTTACCTAAAATTGAATTCTTCTACTATTAATATAATTTGTTCCTTATTAGCTATTAAAATGTTTTTCAAAACTTTCTAATTTATGTTGTAATATATACCATATTGTGGATTCCACAATGTAGGGAACTTTTCATGCTCATGTATTAGCTCGATGCATTTCTCTCTCTCTCTCTCTCTCTCACACACACACACACACACACACACACACACACAAACGGATTTCTGTTTGAGCATGTGTATCTAACTGACAACTGACTGATAGTGTGTGGAGTGTTTGCGAGCATGTGAGCGCACTCATTTGGTGCAGTCAAACACATCCACACTAGCGCATTGTCTCCTATTCGCGCATACTCATGCAGGCTAAATTCTCCAGTGGAAATGCACCTTTACAATTCCATGCATTTTGCTTATTGTTTGTTAATACTTACAGATCTTTCCTTTTTAGTACTGTTAAATATTAGAAATGTAGTGTATCAAAAAAGAAAAAACACCTTCTTTGTAACAATAATTTTATTTTCACATCAAAAATTGATACATTGTATTTTATAAAATAAGTTAATATAACCATAGATAGCTCTTCAGAGCTAATGTAAGAAAACATTTCAAACAAATCTGTACTTATGGCAAATTCGTGACTCCACTGAGCTGAGTACACATGCAGCATTAAGCGCGGCTTGAAGAAATTTAGAATTTATGACAATCAAACCTGAGCACAAAGCCCCCTTAAGTTAATATAACCAGCTCTAGGGAAACTTGTCCTGTAGAACATCACAAGGGAACATTTTCCCATAAAGCGCCAGTACGAAAAATGTTGGCAATTATAGCTAAATGTGAACTGTCTCCTTAATGTACATACGTGAAGTGCAAGAAATATAATTGTGGACAGTCATCACTTAATGCAAACTGTCCCCTTAATTTACAAGCGTGAAGCTAGAACCTAGTGTAAATGTAAATTAAAATCATTAAAACAAGCCAATATATATGATCAGAGATCCCTACGCCACCCTACAACATGCCCATAAAAGGTAATACATTCTTGATTGTGGGGTTAGCAACCAATAGAGAACAAGACAGGACAGAGGTCAGAGAGAGGGGGAAGAATATGACACGTGATGTTGAACCGAACTAGCGTCAGACAAGAGCTCCACAAAATCACATTTTATATATATATATCTTTTCTGTCGCATCGGTATGTTTTTGTTGTTACACTAACCCATAGTCACTTCGAGTGGCAGCATTTGAACACTAAGTTATTATGGACTGGTGCTAGCAATTTGTGTTTGATATATAGAAGTATTTATGTACAAATATATGTGTCTTATTTAATTTTGCTGGGAAAACTTAAACTATATGCTATAATAATAATAATAATAATAATAATAATAATAATAATAATAATAATAATAATAATAATATTTAGCACCGCGTCTTATTACCCGTTCGGGTTATATGCTTAAGTACTAATTACGCTAATGGATTAGGAATTGGGAAGTTTGAATTTAGAGGAAGTGAACCCGCATTTGCGTGGAGGGAGAGCGGAAAACCATTTAGGAAAAACCACCCTCAGTTCACCTGACCGAGATTCGAACCTCGATCTCCCCGTCCTCGGCGGTCAAGCTCAACACGACTAGCGCGTTAGCCAACTACGCCACCGAGGCGGGTTATATGCTATAAATTTAAATCTGCTTTTAAGATGTTTCAATAAACAGAAATTACACTATTTAAACAAATCAAATTAGTTGTAGTGAATTGCTAGGCTCAAACACCTCTAAATCATCATTATTTTAAACCTAATTATTTGGAATAATATACACTACTTTTCTAACTTTTCATCACCTGTTTGTTTCTAAGGTTTAAGATTACTTTTTTTTAATTCATGTTCCACACGTGACTCTTTTATCACATTTTTAGATGTTTGGCTAAGGTAAGTAGATAACTTATTATGCTCCTTGATTGAATATTACAGTTAATGAAAACAAGTTTTACTTTTTGATTTAACCTTAATAAAAGGCTAATTTGTGCTACTGGAAAAGATAGAAAAAACAATTAGAATTAACCATTCATTTACCAAATAGTGATAATTTTATCTTCTAAGAGCACCTCTATTTAATATGGTCAAAAATCAAGTGCTCTTATATCTGGCTACAAAATTTTCATTTCTCGGTAAAAAATTACCATCTTAAAATGTAATTGCTATAAAAATTCTTTCATAGGCCATATTTACTGGTACATTTTGTTTTTTTCAGCATGTGCATGTACACATTTTGCCTAGAAAACCAAAGGATTTTCTTCATAATGATTACATATATGCTGAACTACAAAAACAAAATCAAGAAGATATAAATTGGAGAAGCGAAGAAGAAATGGCAAAAGAAGCAAATTTAATTAAAGAATATTTATAACAATAAGACTTTTAATAAGTGTTTATTATTTTGAATTGCTTAAAGGAATATAGTGAAAAAAGTGTTGAATCTTTATATTTGATATTTTGTATTTCTTATAATTTCAATTTTTATAGCTCAGCATTGCCATAACAAGGACATCCATTGGAAATCCGTTACAGGGTTAAGGGTCAGTTATTTTCTTCAACTTCATCTTTAAACACCTTTTCATATTTTAGAACTACTACTTAATGAACATCCATTTTAGAGTTATTTGAAGTTAATATAACTTAAACACCTTATTTGGCAATGTGTGTGTGCATGTGTGTACGTGTGCACGAATACATACAGTGGCAGAGTGTGATCTTTATTTTTGGTGGGGCCTTGTCAAAGCTTACAGCTAATGATTTTTTCTCACCACATGTTAACACATTAAATTTAATTCATCTAAGTTTTTCTAATTTTTAAAATTCATTAAACAACTCTACAAACAGAAAGAATAAAAAAATGCAGCTTTTGAATTAAACTTACCAAGTGATTACATTACTTGCACAACAGGTGAGCGTGTTGTTTCTTAATGACAGTTCATGAGTACCACAATACTTTAAGCATTCTTTTAATATGCCTAATATATGCCTATTTTTGACACCTCTTCATTGTGTTTTTGGACTGAAATTTTGATGCAATATTTATTGTTCTAAATGTTTTAAACTCAAATGCATTTTCCAAATGAATTGTACATTCCTCGTGTTTTTTGATTCTTTTACTTAAATGTTAAAGACCCTTACAGCCTACAACCGCCGACAACCCCCTCACCACCAAATAAGCTTGGTTTTTCTTCACTCACAGTTAACTACAATTGTTTACCAAACCAAGCATTAGAAAACGTTATTTTCTTCTTGCCAGCCATTTGCATACATGTAAAGTCATTAGGCTGATGTGCTCCTAACCGTTTAGCTTCCAATTCTTTTTGTACTTTTAATAAAGAATCTACATTATTCATTTTAATTAATAATTTTCATGCATAATCTTACTTCTTGGGTCTTAACACATACTAAAACACAAACACATAGATGGAAAAACAAAGAAAAGTCCACCTCTATTGTATAGCAGGCCAGCTTGGGCTGGCCCCATTTGCTGGTGTAAAGCTCGCACGGGAATGGTAGGGGGATTGACCTTGAGAGAGATTTCACACAGGATGTGGCTTTTTTTAGAGGGCCGATCAGAGCTGGCCCTGCTCAGTTTCTATATTCGGCCACTCTAGTGCTGGTTCAGTCCTCATGTGACGTTTGGGGCGCAGAATGAATAATCTTGACTTGAATACTGAATAACAAATCCAATAATTCACTATGTTTAGAGAATGGTGTTCAACTTCATATGTTTTTTTTCCCAAAGTGTTTATAGGATAAAAGAAAAAAAAATGTTATTTGTAAAAATGTTGGTGGGGCCTGGCTTCTGTGGCCTTGTTCAAGTATTACGTAAGCACATTTTTGACCATTTTAACCCCTCCTCCCCCCATTGTAAGCAAAAATAAGCAAATGCCTGACCCCCCACCCCATCCTTCTTGCTTACATAAGGTATGTCAACTTTTTTTTCATTTGCACACAGGAAACAGAAATGAATAACCATTCTTTTTCTCATGCATTTTTGCCTATAGCCTGAATAGGTAGTAAGACGTGATGATAACAAAAATTATAAATTCAAGCAATTTATAAATTGCTGGTAATTATTAACATAGAGGTGTAAATTAATATTGTGAAATAATTGACAACTAACATTGGTATACAATGAATTTAAATTTAATGAACAGGTACAGTTAAAACAAGTTATAACATTATAGAAGTTAAAACATTTAATTTACTTTTAATTGAAGTTATATAAAAAAAAGTATTATTAGTAAGTACATGAATATTACATTTATAAAAAAATACCCTAAACTCAATTTAATCTGATGACCAAGGTCCTTGAATCCACATCTCAACACTTTAAATTATTAAGTTTATATTTGAAGGGGCTAGGTCACTCTAGCTTTGGCCTACTTCTATAGGCTTCTCCACTTCTTCCTCGCTTAGCCATTTAGCATCTTCATTACTGCCCGAAGCTGCCCTAATTCCAAGCGGCTTGCGATGCACCCTCCCTCAATTTTGTCCGTCTTTCTCTGTCTTACGTAAGCACTGTTCTAACCCCCCAAACCCCCTTGTCAGTAAAAATAAGCAAAGCTCAAACCCCCTACCTACTAAGGTCACTAAGGTGCTTACGTAATACTTGAACACCCCCTTATGGACGGGTGCCCTATATATATATATATACACACACACATATAATTTTAGACAGTTACAATAGCTACATTGTACTAATGAAACATAAACAGTTAGACCAAATATGATTTGATTTTTTTTTGTATTGTTGGAATATGTTAATATAATAAAGCTTACTTCTGAAAAAAACAAACTAATGCAGCCTTTTAATATCTCTCTCTCTCTCTCTCTTATATATATATATATATATATATAAAGGGTTTCCCTTATTTCTCGATTTTTACATTTTTAAACACATACCCTTAAGCATGGTTCCTAGGAACATAAAACTTTCTTGGGGTGAATTTCTCTGTGATCGATGCCTACTAACCCATGCCGACTTGACCTTAAATGTCACCGTGAACATGTCTCTCCCCTCACTTGTAGCGCTGAGTCTAACTGACACAGCTCATCAGTTTTTTTTTGTATCTAGTGGTGTTGGACGGATGTATTTTATTCTATTTTGTTCTCGGTATGTCGCACAATTTGCGTAGTTGTGATAAAGAACTGTTTTTAGTGGAGAAGATAAACCACCAAGTATATGTCTCTAAATTACCATCAAGCCATCAAGTGTTGGCTGTGTTATTTTTTAACATATGAGAAGTTAAACCGTTAGTGAAAGCGCAAACCTAGTTGATAGAGAATGTTAAATATTTTGGAAAAAAACCCAGAACACCGACAAAATCCCTTCCAGATTATACAAACAATCTAATGGACTTAAATTCTGAATAGAAGAAGGACTTAAATTCTGAATAGAAGAAGTTTTAAAAAATGCAAAAAAACACTAACAATTTTTAAGCATAATGAAGAGGAATGTGTAAGCAATCTGGACAACCTCTTTGATATTGCCCAGGCAAATGCTCTTCAAATGACTAAAATAGAAGAAAAGATCTTTTTACTGCGAGAAAAAAATCTAGACAAACTGGCTACCTTGCCGGCATAAATAAAAAAAAATCATAAAGAAAGAAGAAAGGTCATGACAAAATAAAATCAGAGAAGAAAAGCGATTCAGTTAGCAGAGTTCAGCATCAACCTCACAGTTTCAAATGTTATGTCATCATCTGAAGAGTCCATTTCCAGGCCAAAAACAAACACTGCAACAAGTGATTGTAAATCTTTGCCCAAATCCTCCAATGACACTTCAATGCAGAATATGACCAGAAGTACTACACTTATTTGTTACAAACGGAGACAACGAACAACTAATTGGTGTTCTGAAATTATTACTCAATTATTCCAGTAAGGAACAGGCACAAGCAGTTTGGAAGGCATTACAAGATTGGACACTAGAAGATAAAGTGCAAATCATGTGTTGTGGTACAACTGCTTCAAACACGGGATGCATCAAAGGTGCCTGTGTGCTTATTGAGCAAAAATTAGACAGAGAAATATTATTTTTCCCTTGCCGAAATCACATCTACAAATTAGTTTTACTTAGTGTATTTGAAAGTAAAATACCACAGGTAATATTTAGTCTGGCTATTCCTTTTTTCAATCAACTGAGAGAAGGCTGGAAAGATATATATTTTAATTATTTTCAGATTCATCAAAAATTCATAGAAAGCCGTTTTAATGACTCTGAAATACAGGTCATATTGGAATTTCTTCAGTAGGAACTGCAGAAACGAATATCAATAAGTGACTATCATGAACTTATAGAATTATCTGTAATGTTTCTGGAAGGAGATTTGGAGAAGAAACTGAAAATCCACCCTCCTGGTGTGATGCGCCAAGCTTGGTGGATGGCAAGAGCAATTTATTCATTAAAAATGTTTTTGCCAAGATGGCAGCTTAAATTATGCCTTTAAAATCAGCAGGCATTAAAACACATATGTTTATTCATTTTGAAAGTCTATCTTAAGCCATGGCTTAAGTGTTAATCAGCGGTAAGGGCCCCTAATCCAGATTTGTACTTTTTAAAGTCATTAAAAGAAAATTGATTGGTGGAACCAACAATTTATCAAATGAAGTGTCAATTTCATCACAATTTAATGACGATATTGATGTGAGAAACAAAAAGTAAATGATGAAATTTTGAGTAATGTGGGGCAAAACACGGAAAGGAGATACGTTGTACATCCTGGGGAAATGAAAGAAAAATTGTTTGCTAAGTTATAAAAAATATATATATTTCATAATGTAATAAAGTTTAATGTTTTTTCAAACTCCGTTTTGATTTTTCTTTTTTTTTTTCATAAAAAGAAAATAGTTACCTTTGTATCAGAGAAAAGTAAAGATCTGTTCTCTCGTCTGCAAATTATCAATTTTCTAAAGGAATGCCATTGTAAATGGGAAGAAAAACGTAGTTTATAATACTAAACAAACAGTGGACTCTTTAAAAGCAGTAAATGACACGGCTGAACGAGATGTTAAATTAATGTGGGTCTTTAACGGACTATTGTCTGTAGACGAGGAACAGAAATAGTATGTGTTGCGGTGGCCAAGAACATTGAAAGCTTTACCCAGACTGCAAGAAAGAAACATTAATGAAAAATACCCACAATAATTTGTGTTATTATATAATATATTTTAAGCTTGTCTGACTTTTATATAATAAACAATCAAGTATTATATAATGTTATATAATGTATTTTAAGCTTGTCTGACTTCTCTGTAGTAAACTATCAAGTATTATATAATAGGTAACTATTTCTTTACTTCTATCTGATAATCCATAATCCTCCTTAATTCGAAGTATAAACTTAAAATTTCAATACAAAGTCGGCACAGGTAAACGTCATCCAATTTAGCGGAAATCTGTTATTATAGAAAGTGTAACCAGATGGAACAGAATTAGGGGGTATGCGTTGAGTTAAACTCCAAATATAATTTTCACCCTAATAAGGGACACCCTGATATACATATAAATTCAATCATAAAACAAGGTCTCTTATAGTTTTGGAGACATGCATTTACATGGAGCTTGCTTGTTGCAATGAAACAATTTATATTTACCATATAAGGAGACCTGGCAGTCTAGGAGTAAGGTGTCAGAACTCTGTGTTAGGGGTCCGGGGTTCAAATCCTGGTCCCGGCACAGATTTATGAGATTACCAAACCCTTCCTTCACCTCTGGCAAAGTGTGTGCTTTCACACTTTGTGAATGTGTGAGATCCCAGAACCCATGTTAAAATGTAGGTCCCCTCTGCTTTTAACCATCATCGTTCTCACATATCATCCTACCATCTGGGGATAGTGGAATTCAACTTAATTGTGTCCCGACCTCAGAAATTAATTCCTCCATACACTAGAAAAGAAGATGTAAGATAAGGTTGAATGGCCAAGATCTAGAGCATTAGCGCCCCCCC
>CABFWB010002655.1:0-26055 GCA_902151455.1 Timema bartmani | reverse complement strand
ATATATATATATATATATATATATATATATATATATATATAAATTAAATCTGTAGGAACTTTCTTTTGTTCATCTGCACAACGCAATGATGTTTTAAAACAAGCTCTAAGTGAAATATTACCTGATTCTAAGCACAAAACTCTCATAGCTATGTGGGGAACACGAGACAGTTTTGAGATTTAATGAACTTTATTCTACTGGGGTTCATTTCCTGGAGAAGTTGGAAAAGTTCACAAATAAGAAGACATCTCAAAAAGCACACCAGCTAATTATTGCTGTGACCAAGAGTAACTTTTTTGTTTCTTTGACAGTTTTAGAAAATATATTTTCTAATACACTTGGCCTATGTAATGCACTTCAAAAAGTTTCATATGATCTTGAAGCTGTATATGATTATGTGGAAAATGTGGTTTCTATTCTCAACACTACCTAGAAGGATGTGGATAAAGTGAAACCCCCATCTCCGCTCAGAAATAATATTCAAGGAGGTAACAAGAGGTTTTTTAATTCAAATAACAAAACATATACAACTCGATGAGACGAGTGAGACAGCTTAAATGTGTAAGGTGACGTCAGTGTTCGTACGAAGCACGATATTTATTTAAAATGAACATTAAAGAGAAAGGACCTGATTTAATAAGTATACAAAGGTTTATGAACTTAAGAAATTGTTATAGCCAAAGCAAACGCTTATTACATAACAGACGTAGTGTTCAAGTAACCTTGCATGGTGCTATTTCCCTGGACTGCTTCGCATCAGTCACAATATTAGACAACTAATATATTAAATTCACCAAAATGTCTACTCTCACCCGTAAAATGGCGTCTCAAAATTCACGATACAACCAATTCTAAATTGACCTTACAAACTATATCTATTTATCTTAAACCAGTAATTATTCAATATACTGGCAAAATCAAATACTATCGCACGAGCTCTATTTTGATATGAATAATTAATAAAGGATACGCTCCAAAAATTATCTAACATCAATCAAAGTGCCTTTTTTAGCGGCTTATAACTAGCTTGAAATAAGATATGATACGCTTTCATAATATTATCGGCTTCCTAAATCTGAACAGGACATAATTTGTAATCAATCACAAAAAGGTGGAAATTTAATAATGACGCCACCAAGTGGCTGGCACACAAATTCAACTTGTGACCCAAAGATGCTAACGAAACACAACGCCAAGTGGCTGTAAGTTTAACTATCTAAACCGCTAAAGTTCAATGATAGAATATTAACTCGTTACTGGCCCTTCTTTTCATCTGGAGGCGGCCTACAAATCAAAGGATAAACAAATAATTAAATAGTATTTAGCGCCTTTAGGTGGTCTCAAGCCTAACTACGTGCAACGTAAATCAGGTACCATATTTACCAAACCAATGACTATAAAGGTGTCTCGTGACCCTATCTAAAACTAACAGTCGATAAACTCTAAATTGTAGCAACAATATTAAATAATCTATTAACAAATGACAAGATGACTAAACTTTACATGATACTAAAATATGTGGAGCCGGCTAACGACGCTATCTGTTAACATACGACCTGTCGATACAATAAAGGTTTGAAAGAGATCCGTAATGCGGATATGTTGAAATTACGTGAAAACTCAGGAACCAAATATCCCCAATGGAATGCATAGTTTCAAAGTTGAAAATACGGTTTTACTCTAACCATGCAAAGACTTAAGCTTTATAATGACCTTACGAGTCCAAAAATACTAGGTCCATATAACGTGAAATCCATGACCAAAAGTAATAAATATAATATTTAGAGATTCTGAAGTGATAATTTTGAAAAGGTTAAGTAACTAAGCTGAAAGGGAATTTATAGCACGAAGATATGTATCAAACTATAACAACGTCGCTCACCTTGACGAAGTCAATATTGCAATAAGTGAGACCATTACAGAATCCTATCTCTCTATATTCCTCGAATCTATCACATGTTCTTAAGAAGTGGGAATGACAGGAGGGGAGAGGGGTAAGGGGTAGCGTTCTTCAAGAATATGCTGGAAGGTAAAACGTCCACCTGGACGTCAGTGGAAAGGACCAGGTTACGGGCTTGCCAAACACAACCGGTAGAGCACAGTGAACACTCATGCATTTCGCTCTTTTTTTTTTCTGGGCGTGGCTTGTTAACAGTGACGAGGAATGAACTCTGGGCCTCGATTCAGTTTGGTATAAGACAGTGCCGGGAGCTGTCGCAGAGCCGTGGCCATGCTGAGATGAGTTTAGCCAACTCTTTACTTCAGCATACCTCTTGCCGGAAAATATAGGTTCAGAAATGAAGATACCATGAATACCGAAACAGTTACACAGAGAAAACACTCCATCTGACACACCATTGAAATAGTTCAAAAGGAACTTATTTCTTCCATTTATTGATAATGTATGTACACAGCTGAAAGAAAGATTTCAAAATCACAAGTCTTTAATTTCATCTCTGCAAAAATTCATCCCAAGCCATTGTGTTGATTCAAACCAACAAGAACTATACGAGTGTGCTGAGTTTTACCGTTCTCTGTTGCCTGAACCTGCTATGTTCACAGAATTCAGTATTTGGAAGTCGAAGTGGGCCAAGAAAGATTCAACTTCATGACTTGATAATCTAAAAGAGTGCAATGAGGAGTTCTTTCCAAACATCAAAAAGCTACTACCTACAAATATCTGCAACTCTAACGGTTTCAACTGCAACGCCAGAGACAACGTTTTCAACTCTCCGAAGACTAGAGGCTTATCTGCGGAATTCATCTGGAGAAAGCAAATTAATTGTACTAGCTTTACTTTCAATATACTGCAGTAATCCTGTTGACCCTGATTCAATAGTGTCACGGTTGGAAAAGATGGCCAGGCGTGAACACTTTATGTTGTAAAGGTTAGATGTATAGTAATATCATACAGTTAGTGAAATAATAATAAAACTATTTATCATAAAGTTGTCAATATTATAATTAATGATGCAGTAACTATAAGAAGGGAGAGTTATCTTTTGCGTCTCACTGGTGTCAGCATTATTAGTAGCTCAGTTGTTTGAGTTTCTACTTAATGTGTTTAGTGTCCAGGGTTAGATTCCTAGCAGGGGTATAGTATATATCATTTGATGAATTTACGGTCCTGGGTCTGGGTGTTGTATATGTTATAGAATGAATTTAGTATGTAAGTTGTGTTGCTGATATATAACCACTTTTCAGTGTGTTCAAAAAGTGAAAGTCAAATCCTTCACTTAAATAGAAGCTTTTCAATTAGTATTGCTGACCTTCAGGCTCCTACCTACCATGCAGACCCGCCCCCCCACCCCCCCAAATAAATTTGTGGGTACGGCAGTAGCTTCCATTCTTCTACGATTACTTGTACATTTTCTGTTATCTGCTCCTCCCATCTCTTTCTTGGCCTCCCTTGCGCTATTTTTCCTACATACTTTATTTTAAAAATTTTCTTTGGCATCCTCTCTTTTTTCATTCTCATCACATGCCCGTACCATTTCAGACTTGCTTCCTCTACTCTCTCATGTACTCCCTGTAGCCCTACTCATTCCTGGATAACTTCATTCCTAATCTTGTTTCTCCTCATGACATCTAACATGCTCCTCATAAACTTCATTCCTACTGCCTCTACTATCCTAGTCTCTCTTACGCTCAATTTCTATGTCTCTACTGCATATGTGACAATGGGTACAAAGTATGCCCTTTACAACGATTATTTACACTTAGAGGGCAGGTCTCTTACACACATATAGAACAACTCTCCCTGCTGCCCTCTTCTCATAAAATCCTCCCTACTTCCACCTTTCTCCTCAATCACGCTTCTAAAATATTTTGCGTTTTGTACTTTTCTCAGCTATACTCCTCCAAACTTATAACTTTATTAGTCCTTACCCTCTTCCTTGTCGTTACCATTACGTCACACTTTGCTACGCTAAATTCCATTCCTGTAGTTGTTCCATAGTATCTAAAGTGGTCAGCAAGATTTTGGAGACATGGATGTATGAGGTACAATCGGAGGATGGTCGAATATTGTGCCGTCCGATTGACCAACTTCGAGAACAGACATTGGCCCAGCGATATTGTCCACCACAAAATAAATCACCACTAAGGCAACAGTTAGTAGGGAAGTTGGCCTCTGCTGGTACCCGATTGGCAACGAGGTTTGGTGTCATACACAAGACCACAAGATACCCAGCAACCAGCGATAATACCTGTAGCGGAAGGATTAGGGCAAGCAGCACCGGCAGCCACAGTAGTGCAAACTTTGGTGAATAAAAACCAGCTTCAACACCAGGAGCCAAAGGGACACCCTGAGATACCAGCAGGACCCCCAGAGTTTCCAGTAGACAATCAAGGCTACCATCACGGGTGAGAGAAGATTTTGTGTTTGGCTAGAGGGTGGGGGGAGGTGGGGGTCAGTAGTAGGAACAAAGCAGTGTATGTAAATAGTGGAAACTGGTAGCAACTGTAAGTATATCTATTTTCTATTAACTATGACCATATAGCTTAAGAATTAACATTTTGTATTCTGTCCAAGAGGGGAGAACTGTCATATGGTTAAGGTATATAGGCTAGGTTAGGTTGGCAACAAATGAATGGATACAGTGTCTATTGTTTAGTCAGCGCCAACCAGCACACTCGGTCCCGGCACGTTCTAACATGTCAGCTATAAGGGGGTGACCATGAAGTTAACAATTCTATCGGGTAACATCCTTCGCGTAACAACGCGTAGTGCGTTCTTAACCATTACATAACAGTTTTCATTCAAATGAGCTTTATAATTTCGGCCATAAATAGCTTATAAAAGCATTCAAATTTAAAAAATCTTCAAGGTGGGGACCACTCTAAATAACTTCGATTGGGTTTTTAATTACGTATTTATTTTAAGTGCGTATCAATCTAAATCGCTTATAAGGGCATCAAAATTTCAAAAAAATCTGGTGGAGAGCCTACAAACCACCATTTGGCTTGTGGGTCGCATATAAAACTTTTTTTGCTAACTGTCCCCTCTCACAAATATGGTTCTACAACCTGTAAAGTAAAAATAAATAACAAATTTTCATTGATGACCAAAAAATATTAGTATATTATTATCCTCTCTTACTACTATGTTATTTACTATAGATACTTTATGACAAACAGTACTCCCAATGAAAAATGAACCTCCTTCAAATAACTTTAAGAGTCATTCAGGATTTAAAATTTTACACGGGAAGGGCCCCCGGACCTCTCACAGTTGAGCCCCCACCCACTCCAAAGAGCTTCCGAAGCCCCTGTTTCCCGCTGTCAATCGCCACCATCATTTCTGCGCCAGTTATGTCCAATTGGTGGAGGGACACCCCCAAAACGTATCCACTAGCATCAGTGGTGAGTTAATAGGTGTTATTATGCCTTGACTGTTTCATTACATTTGTATAAGCTTTCACTCTTTTGAACGCAGTCATTTCTTCTTGTTATAATTTATAATGGTTGTATTTCTTCAGAAATTTGAACAACGGGCCTGCCTTCGAGATATCTGGTTAACAATATAACTGATTGAACACAATTGACAGGATGAAACTTGTTTAAGCTGATTAAAACTTGTTGATTCCAGTTAATACTGATTGAATACGATTGCCAGGTTGAAATTGAACGAAGATTATTAAAATTGTTTGACAATATGATTGGTTGATTACAGTTTAAACTGTTTGAACACAGTTCTCAGGTTGAAACTGGTTGAAGCCCATTACAACTGTGTGCCAACTTGACGTTATTGTTCAGTGACGTTGTTCGCTCGTGCAGATTTACTTATAACTTCCGCAGGAGGCTTAGTTCTTTCGCGGAAGTATTTACTCCAATGGAAATGAGGAGTTTGCGTGAGAGACGCGAGGATCCTAGCACAGTTTGAAATGAGGATCAGTTACATTTGTTTTAGCATGGAGGGTTGATCGATACCCTACCACAAGGGTGGTAAAAGACGGTATCAAAAAAGGAGAGGTAACGAAGCTTTATTTTTCGAAGAAACGTGAACCCGGTGTGTTTGATTGTGTAACGTGTTAAATAACCCGTTTACACACTCAAAATACCATATATATGATTGATACTATAAATACAAGAACTAAAAAATAATTTGTTGAAGAAATATACTCACGATGAAATCATGTTGTTAGAAACGCCCAAATTTGAGGAAAGTGTCCCAGCTGACGGTTCTACACTGATTATAAGAGTTACAACCAACAAACATCTTACACCTTGGCCAGACGTAGATAAAATGAGGAGTGGTTTCCTTGTGGTGTACTCAGCGGCCGTCTGCTAGCGCTGGTTGTCGCTTAGCTCATTTTTAGGAAATGATCACCCCCCTTCCCTTGTAAATGTCCCTTCCTGAATACGTCAGTACATCTTGTATAAAATGCGATCCCTCTCTTCACATTTTGTATTCTACTGTAACGATTCGTCGGAGGAACAGCCTGGATGTGAACCAAGGATCAGCTAACTAAGAAACTGGTGATCACGATGTCTGAGGCGTCGGTCTCTCTTCCTCGCCGCAGATGTAGCAACGTCTGTCACTATGAGTATTTTGATTAGTAATCTTTGTTAGGGTCGTCGTGCTCTATGTTTCTATGTCCATAAGCCCTGTTTTTCTATGTGCATAAGGCATAGTTTTGAATGTTGGAGATCTTTGTATATGGTTTTATGTCCATAAGACATAGTTTTGTATGTCAGAGATTCTGACTTGTTTTTCTATGCCCATAAGGAATAGTTTTTTGTATTTGAGTGTTCTTTCTCTATTTTTCTATGTCCATAAGACATAAATAGTCTAATACGGCGTATGGTCACAATTTAACATTTGACCTTTGGCCCCGATGCTGATTGGTCGGTTTTGGTCACGTGACCACTCCTCCTCGCTCTCTAATTAGCTGTTAGTTTTCCCCCTCTCCTGAGCCACTCGCTCTCTGATTGGCTGTTGGCTTTACCCCTCCTCCTCTCCTCTCCTCCTGACCCCCTTTCCAGTGTTCCAAACTTGTTTATTCTTGTTTCTTTTTTTGTGCTCATTGGTTATTTATGTAGCTCATTGCTTTTTTATTTTTGCTGATTGGTTATTTATGTATGCTCATAGCGTTTTTATTTGTGCTCATTGATTATTTATTCATTGGTTGTTTATTTATGGATAGGATTGGGACAGGCGTTGGAGTTTTTTTTGTTTATTGGCGTGCAGTCCACGGCGTCGGGCGCAGTAATCGCGCAGCATGAACCTCTCCTGATGGCAGCGTAGCGAAGAATGCGACCGGGTGGCAGCTATTCGCCGCCTTTTCACCGTAGGTTCCCTGTAGGTATTTCTCCCCTCCGGAACATTTTCTTAATCATCCCTACCGCACTATCATAATTAATATATAGACGTTTAGCCAGAAAAGGGTGCGTGTAAACCCGGCAGCGGAGGTCGGGGTTCGAAGAGGTCTACCGTAAGTAGTCTCCAGCGCTGGGACACTTCTACTTAACGGTGCATGGCTGATACCTACATCAGTGCATGTCGACGGACGATGCCATACAACTAATTTTAGTGGACTTTTGCGGTGGGGGATAGCGGCCCCTAACTGAGCATTCCAAGGTCCCCATATTCAGAGCTGTGTCAATTCTGGCACAGCTAAGGTTGCGACAGAGCGATGACGTCACCAGGGAAAACCTATTGCCACATAGAAGGGGAGGGATACGACATCATTCAAGGTCGTGATCTATTCCTGTCTTGCCGAGCCGCCAAACTTGCGCCAGTAAACAAGGAAAAACCCATTGCCACATAGCTGGGGAGGGTCGCGACATCATTCAAGGTCGTGTTTTATTTCTGTCTTGTCGAGCCGCCAAACTGGCGCCAGTAATTAGGGAAAACCCATTGCCATGACCTAGCTCGCGGTTTCAAGGTCACGATCTATTCTTGTTTCGACTCGTCTTGTCGAGCCGCCAATCTGGCGCCAGTCACACATTGCGACATAATTCAAGGTCGCGTTCTATTCTTGTCTCGACTTGTCTTATCGAGCCACCAAACTGGCGCCAGTCATCAGGGAAAACCCGTTACCATATAGGGGGTTGCAACACAGGGAAACCCCATTACCACATAGGGGTTGCGACACATGCCTTGAAGAATGGGGGGAGTGAGGGGAAGCGAAAGTGGTCTCAAGGTACAGGAATCATTTCTCACACTCTACACTAAACAGTCGTCGGGAAAGGTTCGTGCTGTGTGTTTCGGGAAGTGAAAAGGCGTCGAACAGGTGCCAGCCGGTCACATTCTTCGCTACGCTGCCATCAGGAGAGGTTCATGTTGCGCGATTCCTGCGCCTGACAACGTGGACTGCAAGCCAATAAATTAAAGACTCCAACGCCCCATCCCAATCCTACCCATGCATAAAAATCAATGAATAAATAACCAATGAGCACAAATAAAAAGCAATGAGCAAACATAAATAACCAATGAACACAAATAAAAAAGCAATGAGCATACATAAATAACCAATGAGCACAAATAAAAAATGAGACAAGAATACACAAGTTTAGAACACTGGAAATGGGGCCTGTAGGAGGGGAGGGGAAAGGGGTAGGGGGAAAGCCAACAACTAATCAGAGAGCGAGTGGCTCAGGGGAGGGGGAACCAACAGCCAATCATAGCGAGGGGGAGTGGTCACGTGACCAAAACCAACCCGTCAGGGTCAAAGGTCAAATGTCAAATTGTGACCATACGTCATACTAGACTACTGACATAGTCGTAAATACTTGGGTGATACCAAAACTCCCTATATTGTATTGCTACGCTTCAACTAACTTAATGATTAGGACCATAAAATGGTGAAAATCAGGTTATCTATCGCTTTGTTCCATGACCTAGTCTCTAATATTTCTAATGGCGTACCTTTTTACGGTGCTCAATCTGTGGGTGTGCTACTAGTCTAGAGTAGTTGCCTGCGGGGTATAGTTAATTTGGTTCGGCCCCCTTCATGCGCCGTTTGTATTTGTTAATGTTTAACTGTTTGCACTAGATATAGTGTGTCCAGACATGGGTATAATGTTAAATATATTATTGAATGACCATGCAGTACTAATGAGGAATAGAGGCCATAATATCTTAACATCCTAGATTCCTGGTAGCTCGCCATTAACTGTTTGTAAACCTATAGTTCCTCTTCCAGGAACTTAACCTTTGTATCTCGTAACACAATATGGAGTTTACTCATGCTAGCTAGCTCATTTAACTACCAACGGTGTAACTATTTAAACTATGACTTTCTAGAATTATGTATTACTTACTATTATTCTTTTAGATGTTCATAAGGTTAAAGTCTATTAGCCGCAAGGCAGGAGTGGAGTTATGTATCGAATCATATCTTTAAATTACGAATGGCTTGCCATTTAAATTGCCGTTCTGTTGAGGCAGACGCTCCTACTTCGCGGAATGTTTGTTAGTTCTACTTTAACGACTTACACCCATTAGTAATATAGACTCTACCATACTTGTGTTGATTTAAGGTACAACCTAGGTGTTTCACTCATAATGTTCCCTATTGGGATAACTATGTCAAAAGTAACTGATTTAATTTAATGACCATCTTGTGTAAGATCTCGTTAAACCATATGTAATTCTATCAACTTGTTTAAATTTAAATAAACTGATTTGTTAAACTTGTAGATTTTACTATACATATTTTGTTAATGTATTCGTCACTTCTTCTATCAAATAGGAGAAGCGGCGATACAGTTGTATCCCCGTTGCGCACGCCTATGAGTAATATGTTTGGAAAGTCCTATACATCTAATATCATCAGTTAAACATATTTTAAAGGAAATGAAAATATAATACTTTTTGAAAGCAAAACACAGTTAAGAGCCAGTTATGTTGAGAAAAAAAAATTGGATAAAAAACCGAAACACAATTCATCTTAAACCGATTATTTATTCGGGTATTTAATAATCGTGAAAATAAAATTTAATTCATCCTATATACTAAGAGCTTCTCAATCGATAGAAATAGTCGAGAATGAATATAACACAGTAATCGATTATCCCAATGTAAAATACTCACATATGATTAACGCCTAAGATACGGGTCTGGCTAATCTTTAATCCAGTGATCAGATATTGAAGTCCAAAAAGCGCTAATATCTTAGCATACTAGTACGCATCCAACTCAAACATAGTAGAGAAGTTTGACCCACAAAGCTTTAATTTAACTGTTTTAAATAATATGGAGACCAGAGAAAATAATTCAATAGTTTTTATAAGAATTTTATTTTTAATAAACACGTCAACTACAATAATAATTGTTTGATAATGAGTGTAAAACATTTAAAGTTGCTTGGCAATGCTAAATATTGTCATGTTGTACCCCCTGCCCCCTCATTGGTCAATATCACCACTAGTATATTTACGACCCGGACTCAAAAGGTGGGAGAGAGAAAAAAAAAGGGCAATAAAAACCAAGAGCCCCAACTACTCTTGCAAATCCTAAGATTACCGAGAGATGTGTGGATTTCTTTTATGAATGCTAGGAAATGTGTTGTGAAGTGATTGGCTACACCAGGTCATACGACGCGAGTCGTGAAGGTCACAGTGGGTGTGGAAAAATATGGGCATTCAGCCAGGACAGTTAAGTATAACAGTATTTTTTACACAGTGTCATATAAGAATAAATTACAATTTAAAATAGTGCTTGTATCTGGTATAATGTAATTTGAGTGAGTGATAAGAACTATAAGTGGCGACGAGGTGTGAAAAGGAATTCGCGTCTATTGTTTTTCACTTGGCAGTTTTCCTAGTGAACGAAATTCTCCTTAATGGTGGATAGAGAGGAAAGTGCTTCTGTTCGTGTTACTGAATCAATTCCCAGGTTGAATATTGAACATTTCAATCCATATAAGTCAAACTGGAAAGTTAACTTTAAAATATTAAAAAATAATCTTATGATATACAATGTACAAGATAAGCAGACTTTATATTTATTAGACTCCATTGGCGAACATGCGTACGAAAAGTTATGTGATCTGTATGAGCCAACTGAGTCAGAGACTAAAATATTGGAACAACTTACAAATATTTTGAAAAAATTTTCAGCCAGAACCGAATCCACCTGCAGAAAGGGTTAAGTTTCAAAACAGGGTTCAAAATGAATGGGAATCACCGGCCAATTTTGCAGCTGAATTAAAAAATTTTACGCGTTAATGTAAATGTCCAAATGACTGGTTCGATTACGCCCTTTGTATACTCAATTTGTGCATGGACTGCGTTCTCAAGATCAAAAGTTGAAATTAATGGAGCTCCCCATACTTAATTTTGGGTCTGCTGTTGAGTATGCTAGTTCTTACTCTAGTTTACGTTTTTCGGCCCCACAAGATGATATTTGTACTACAAATGTTAATGTATCTCAGAAGAAGGTTCAAAAACAAAGACTACTTAAATCCAGTAAAAAAAGGATACGGTGCAAACATTGTACTTTTGCAATTAATCATGATTCTGGTAACTGTTGATATCGAAACGCTTCGATATCGATATCATCGATATTGCCGCATTTGCGGGGTCAAAGTCCATATAGGTCCTGCGTGTGAGTAGAAGGCTACCGGTAACACAAGAAATACTAATCCAGATAATAAATTGAGTTAATTTAAAAGGAATAGGGCTCTTTACCAGGTATGCTCCAAGGATCAAACATCCGATGGAGAAAGTATTCATTTAAATGACACTTCTGGTGTGTTCTCTGATATTTTTCATATTAAAATTTCAGTGAAACCTAATAAAATCATGGTACAGCTAAGAGTGGATGGGGTAAATATTGCTTTCCAAGTTGATACCGGGGAACGTGTATCATTAAAAAATGAAGCCATCTTTAGGACCAGGTTTCCAAATAAAGAAATTTTACCCAATACAGTAAAATTGCATACCTATACTGGCGCATACATACCATTGTTGGGTAAAGCTAATGTTCTAGTTAATGGAAACAAATTGGATTTAAACTAAACATAAAGGGATTTTGCCACCATAAAGGGCCTTGAGTGGTTACGAGCCCTTAAGTTAAATTTAATAGAACTTTTAAGAACTGTAAACATGATCAATAAGCCTTCGGAAACTCCTGACAAAAATGAAAATGTACAGGATCTCTTAGTAAAATTTGAGAACGCTTTAAGAAAAGGAGAAGGAAAAGTTAAAGGAGTGGTGGCTCAAATCCGACTTAAACCCGTCTCTGTTCCAGTGTACAGGATACATTGCAATGTGGCCTACTCTCTTATTCCTAAGATGGAAGCAGAATGGGATCGCTTGGAAAAAGAGGGAATTTTATACAAAGTTACTCATGCAGACTACGCTACTCCGGTGGTCCCTGCAATGAAGAATGAAGGTACGATCAGGATCTGTGGTGATTTTAAGACAACCATCTACTCTAAACTCATCATCAAGGACTACCCCATTCCGATTATCAAAGGTATTCTTGCAAATATAGGAAATTGTTAATTTTATTCGAAACTCGATATTAGCCAAGCTTTCAATCATATTGAAGTTAAGGAGTCTGATCACAAATACTTGACAATTAACACTATAAAGCGGCTCTATCATTATAAGAGACTTCCATTTGGCATTACTACTGCTCCTGCCATATGACAGAGAACAATTGAGGGGATTTTGAATGATATTAAAGGAGTTAAAGTGTGTTATGATTATATCTGTGCTAGCTTTGAAACCGAAGCTCAACATTATCATTTGCACAAATTTATGTTTCAGAGGCTGGAAGATTATAGAATCAGAGTTAATGTAGACAAGTGTATCTTCCTTAAACCCTCCATGAAGTACGTGTCTTTATCATAAGCAAGAAGAGTATTTACAAATGGCCTGAAAAGGTGGAAGCAATTTTGAAAATAAAGCCACCAACTTAAGTAACAGAATTAAAATCGTTTGGGGGGCAATCAATTTCGATGGTAAATTTGTACCATATCTCAGTACTTTAGTCCATACCCTTTACAATCTTTTAAAATTGGGGGTGGATCTTAATTTCAATGAAGTTTGTGTCAAATATTTTGAACAAATTAAGGAAACAATGGCATCTGACAGGGTACTTACCCACTTTGACCCCAAGAAAAAAATTATCCTCTAAACTGATGCCAGCCCTTACGGCTTAGGGGTGGTATTGTCCCATCACATGAGTGATGGCACTGAAAGGCCAATCGCCTTGAGCATGAGGGAGAAAAAGCTGAGTAAAGTAGAAAAAGAAGCGTGGGTCATTATATTTGGTGTAAAAAAGTTTTTTGCTTCACTTTTTGGCCATCGATTCATCTTAATAACGGACCATCGTCAGTTAATTTCCATTTTTGGGCCATCAAAGGGTCTTCCTGTTCTGTCTGCTCTACGAATCCAGAGGTACGCTATTTTTCTTCAAGCATTCAATTATGATATTCAACATCGTCCAGGTGCGGATCATGGAAGCGCATACTGTTGGTCACGTTTACCTCTGAAAGATCAATAAGATAATTTTCACAGGGATTTGGAAGTTTTTAGTTTAGGCCAAATCAATGTAATACCAGTTACTGCTAATGAAATGATTCAAGACTTGAGCAAGGAAAAGAAGGCTGTGGAACTCATCCAAGCACTCAAAACGGGGGGGTTACCTTAAAACCCATGAATAGTTGGGGACACCCGCAGTATGAATATTCATTGTTTCATGATTGTCTGTTCTGGGGCCAGCGGGTGTACATACCCACATGCCTAAGATCCAGATTATTAGAATATCTACACAAATGGCACATGAGAGTCGTTAAGAGTAAAGCATTGGCACGAAGTTATATGTGGTGGCCTAATATTGATTTGTATATTGAGAAATTGATTTCAAACTGTTCTTATTGCCAACAGATGAAAAACAACCCAGCCAAGATATACTACCACAAGTGGCAATGCCCTTAATGACCCATGGAAAGGCTCCATATAGATTATGCAGGCCCTCTCAAAGGCATGTTTTTTCTTATTATTGTTGATGTTCAACCTGTAAGAAATCTAATTTCTATAAAAAAATTAAACTGATGAACAATTTTTTTTAATGTTGGTCTTCCCCACGTCATTGTATCAGATAACGGCACTCAACTCACCAGCTCAGAATTCTCAAACTTCTGTTCCGAGTTAGGAATCAAACAAAAAATTGATAGCACCATATCATCCTGCTTCCAATGGTTTAGCGGAGAGGACAGTGCAGACTTTTAAAGTCCCTCTCAAGTTAGCCATACTGAGTGTAAAAAATATTAGTGATGCTATAACTAAGTTCCTGATAGCCTATAGGAGGACTCCCCATTCCATCACTGGATTATCTCCTGCTTCTCTCTTTTTGGGGAGTACGCTGAGGAGCCGTATAGATTTAGTGAAGCCTTTAGGTCCACTAGCCCTTCAGCGGTATTTCCAGAATCCTGTGGATGTTCCAAGAATTTTCGAGGAAAGGTCAAACGTCGCTTTCCATTCCTACAGAAATCCCCCAAAAAAGTGGCTATGTGGATTGTAAAAAACATGGTGATTTACATTATTTAATAAAATAAGGGGATACCACCTATTCCCGCCATGTGGATCATATGAGGCCAGTGGGGGAGGAACTTAATAGACAAACCATGAACACAAATGGTAGCGAGATTCCAGGCTCAAACTCAAGACCATCTAGGAGGTCAATATTAGTTGAGCCATCTGAACCCCCATTGCTATAAGCACTATCCACTTCACCCAAGAGTCAGTTTGAGTCACCCACTCAAAAGAAAAGAACCAACCCTCCTCAAGAAATAATCTCACCCAGGAGGAGGCCTTTGTACCTACTCCAGGAGATGAGGCAGCCCATCAACGAAGAATCATCCTCAAGTGGTACGCCAGCTCAATTGGCCTCACTATAAGTGGCCGCGTAATTAAGCAACCTGCAAGGCTCAACCTATAAAGAGAAGACATTTTGTGAACGTGTGTTTTTTATTCAAGGAGTTTAATTCAAGTAATGCCAATTTTTCTTCCATCGGTTAGGGGGTGTGTTCAGACTAAGGGGGAGAGGAGTGTTATGAATGTTAGTTAATGTGTTGCGAAGTGATTGGCTTCACTGGGTCATACGACGCGAGTCGTGAAGGTCACAGTGGGTGTGGAAAGATCAAGTTTCACGATCATTATTTTATTTATAGGATCGTGTCTCACTGCCATTTCGGGTTATACAGACTTACTATCTACGCTAATGTGTTAGGGAAGAGGAAGGTCAAATTTAGATAAAGTATACCCGCACTTACGTCGATAGAGAGTGGTAAAACCGTTTAGTAAAACAACCCTCAGTATAGCCTGACCGGGTTTTGCACAACGATCTCCCTGATCATCAGATGTCCAGTACATCGCGGAAGTGACGTATTTATATCATTCCACCCACCGAAGCGGGTTTAGGGTACTACTATCTAGCCATTCGTGTAAGGGAGGAAGAGGGAAGGATATAGAGGAAATGTGCCCGAATTTTCTTGAAGGCAGAGTGGCAAATCATTTTAGGAAAATCTAGACTACGTACTCCCGGCTGAAAATTTGAAACTCTAACTCCCCATCACTAACAATTCGGACTAGACGAGATTATCGCCTTTATGCTCACCGGCGCAGAAAAGATTAAATAAATGTCCGAAGTTGGTGTTTATTATCATACCTTGACAGATTTTAAGTACCTCCTCAAACTATGCTGTGTTCACTAGGGATCCCTTTGACACGTCATGTGTCAACTAAGTAAATACAGCTCTCAATTTTTTTAGATTATAGAAATGTTAGTTGGAAATCATTTTTATTTATTCCTATTCTAATTTTAAACCCAAATTTAAAATAATCCCTTTGATTTTTTTTACTGCACATCCTTAGCTTTAATTTATATATATATTTTGTAATGAAAATTAGTTCATTGATCTCAACGAATCATCGTCTAAAAGAATCATTTCACATTTTAAATGAATAGCTATATTTTCAAATAAAAAGTTAGATTTTTCAACGCTGTTTTTTAATGCCATAAAACAACTCCTTTAGGATGCGTCTACAATTTTAGATTTAATTATTGACCAATTCAACGCCAACATACAATTTTCAATATTTCTTAACAATTTGTTTTTTATTGTAGAATAAGAAGACAGACACCACATACATGTTTGGAATAATGTAACCTGTAAGTCAATTACTCTAAAATCAAAGTAAACTTATCACTATGAAGCAAAATACTGATAAGCGCATTTCATAATAAAATATTTAATCTCGGTAATATTGTATTAGTAGCGTGTGGGACCACCCAGGATATTTTGATATTTGACTTTGAATCCGATCAGTGTGACGTCTTCATTGCGTGTGATGTCGCAACACTCTGCACCCGCTAATTCTTCTATGTGTTAGTGGGTTTTCCCTGATGAATAATACCTGGTGACAGTTTGGAGGCTCGACAAGACAAGTCGCCCCCAAACTGTGTGACGTCATCATTGCGTGTGGTATCGCAACACTCCCCCGGCAATGGGTTTTCCCTGGCAACGTCAACGCAGCCCTGGCGCCAGTTTGGCAGGTATTTTTCCGTCGTGGTGTGGGTTACTGACCTGAATTTCCCCTCTGGTTATTTCCATGATGACATGGGGTTAGCAACCTGATGTTCTCTGCTGCTCCTTCAATGTCACAAAGATTCATTTCTGGAGTTTTTCAGTTTGTCTTCTATGGGGCTATGTGTTTTTCCTGGTGACATCATCGCTCTGTCGCAACCCTGGTGTCAGTTTGGCGTCACGTCGAGACAGGAATGTATCGTGACCTTGAAACCGTAAGCTAGTACATGAGGTCATTGACCTTGGCATCCCTCCCCTCTCTACCTACTATGTGGCAATGTGTATTTCCCGATGACGCCATCGTTCTGTCATAAACCTGATGACTCATACCTGGCGGCTGTTTGGCGGCTCAACAAGAAGAGCCGAGACAGCAATATATCACGATCTTGAATGATGTCGCAATGGGTTTTCCCTGATGACTCATACCTGGCGCCAGTTTGGCGGCTCGACAAGACAAGTCGAGACAGGAATAGATCGTGACCTTGAAATTGTAATCTAATACAAGAGGTAATTGACCCTATTCAAGGAGAGGTGCCAGTTTGTTGGCTCGAAGGGCATGGGAAGGGAGCATTTTAAAACCCACATTTGCGTGGATAAGGGTTGGAAAGAACAGTATATGGCTGTTCTAACAGACATTAGCGGTGCTAAAATAAAATGTTTTACTTGGGAAAACCCTCTTTGTAAATATGTTGAGTTGGGCTATTGGGTGTGGCAACTACAGGGCATGAAGCACCAACAAAAGATATCGGGGTTTGAATCCATTTTGGCACGGCGGATACATGTCTATACACGACAAAGATTGATATCAAACAAACAAACCTTATTAGGCTTCTTTGTAAAGAGCGGCCACTTACTGAGCATCAATCTCATTGAGGCTTCTCTATGAAGAACTATGGCCCCTAACTATTCATTATCAGCCCACCGTGAGCTATGTCGGTGTTCCCGAGGTAAAAACACTCCAGTGGACTTTTGAGGGCAAACGTGACAAAAATTGACACTATTAAGTCACGCTGGTTGGGGCGAGTGAATTGCTCTTCATTAGGGTCAATGTTATCCCCCCGAACACACAACTCGGCTGAGTTAGTGTTGCGACATTAAAATTCAGTTCCCGAGTTTGGAGATCGTTACCTTCTCCAACCCCTAAGGCATGTGGTAAAATTAAACACTTGGCCCTAACTAGTGTAGGAGGAGTGGGGGATGGAAAGTGAAAGGTCTCCTCGAATACTCCACGTGTCCCAGTGGCTGAGGTAGAGCTGTGACCAAGTTCATACTCTGTCGGACAACCGCCAAAGAAGGATGTATGGGAGCGCTCGTCATCATGAAAGAAACACCACCACCACTAAAATCGTCCTCGGGTATACGATCTAATGAGGCCTGACAAATTGAGCATACATAAAATCAAATGGGGCACACATTAAAAAACTAATGGGACACATATAAAATAAAATAGGGTCACTTATTAAAAATCAAATGGTGCACACATAAAATCAAATGGATTACACAGCGCCATGCTGAAACAAAATGGGCAGGCTTGAACAAGTTTGGGCAAGAATAAAATTCTACAAACTACTTCAGTGACCCCCACCGGGGGCCACACCATTAAAAATACATCCTTGACCAAAGCCGGGAAAACACATTTAAAAACAATAAAACATGATATAAAACAGCTGTTCCGTTACGTCGCTCGCACTACTAATATGTTAGGTCAAGGGTATGATAATGCCAATGCAATGAGCTGTCTTTTCCATGGGGCTCTTATGATACGAGGTTCAACTTTTGTACACTTTTCGTTACTGCAGTGCACATTTATTGGAATCGGTAAAAATTACACATATACATAACAATTTTCTTATTTCTCAGAGTTTAATCTTAAACCTTACCAATTTCTAGTTTTTGGAATGGTGTAAGGAGTTACTCTCACAATCGAATCTTGGTAGGGTATATTGAGGGTGTTTTTTCCTATAAAAAATCCACTCAAATTAGGAAATATTTTTTCGAAATTGAAACTTTCTAATCCCTATTACATTTGTGCAACTAGTTCACATACATGTGACCCAAAAGGGTAATGAGAAGAGACAATAAAAACTGCAGATCTTAATAGCATCATGTCCTAAACTTGCGATTTTGAAACTTCACCCCAAAAAATTTAATTCTCCGCAAGTGTTTTTACTAACCATAATTCAAAATCAATAAAGTTCAAAATGACACACAAGTGATTAAACGAAAGAAAATGATAAGTCTTCACACAATTCTCCATAATATCCAGCAGATTATTAGGCCTAATGGCGTCATTACAATGGGAGTTGTCATAGCTAGCAATCTGGCCTGTAATTAAAGATGGCCGTGTATTTAGGCCAAATAACTTTAGGCTTCTGCCGCGTCCTCAATTTAGCTACTCGTAATTCTGCATGTTAATATTAAAGCACAATCCTGCGAAACATTGTATGCGCATATCATCGACATTTCGGTGGCTGTTTTATACAAACCCCTTGTTAAAATACATTTCATTTAAAGAACACCTGCATATTATTGGGGAAGTTCATCTTTACTAAAGGATTTGACCACGTCTATGCACTAAAATGAATCATAAGTAACATTTATCAAAAATAATATCTTGGTTCAAAACTTTTCAATGAGGATGGACTAAGGCAGTGGCGTGTATTCCAAAGACGCAAGGTACGCATTTCTTACCCAGAGCCAAATAGATACATACAAATATCATTAACAAAAAAGTTATGAGTGTCAGTTTAATCATCGATATGCTATTGTTTGGTATATAATGTGCTCCTTGTTTTACATACAAATCCCAATGTGCAACATACTTTTCTTCATCCGACTCTGTGGTCTGTGAGGGAATAGCGCCGCACCTGCGTAGTACGTTCCTCTAAGTTGTGTACTCGCGTTCAGTCGGTCGCGCTCGGCTGTTATCGCCACAGGACCCACAATCACTTGGGTACAGACCCTTGTGTTCCTAAAATGCTACACATTATTTGGTTATTTCCTTACTATACGTGACCAAAACCGTATAAAAATAAAAATTATATTTATTTAGTGTTTAAAACAATCACCAGTCAATAATGGTTATACTTTTTAATGTATTGTGTTAGGTTATATGTGTGAGTTTTGTAACGTGGTATTCACAGTGTATATGACGTCAAGGTAATCAATCTTGCTTCTTACGTATTATATCGTTGAGAAGCATGGATATCCAGTCGAGACCATGCGGATCTACAGATCAACCTAAATGTGATTGTGTCATAGGTAACACATACATAGCTTTGCTGCGTGTACTTTCGAGGAGAAAAAACAAATAAAATAATGTGGTATACCTACACCTGAACTGAACATTAGTACAAAAGTAAAATCTTGTTTAAGGCGTTTCAGCTCACATTTGTTCAATAATAATGTATGGTTGACGGGATGTCCTCATGTACAAAAGTTATAATATTGGTCTTGTCTTCTTTTTTCAAATGACAAGTGTGTTTGGAATAATACTGGTTACAATGACATGTCGAACATACACAAAGCCGTTAAGAAACACAGTTTGTCCCAAAATCATTTACAAGCCATAATTGCTGAAAAAACGTTTGGTAAAACTATAATTGATCTAATGCTCGATGAACAGAAAAAAATAAGGGATTCGCTAGTAGCTAGTAGGCTCTTTTCCTATTGACTGAATTTGGTCACGTGACCACGCCCCCCTCGCTCTCTGATAGGCTGTTGGCATTCCCCCTCCCCTCCTCCCCCTCCTGCCGTTGACCCCCTTTCTAGATATGTTGGTTCTTGTTCCAGACATGTTTTTTGTACCTAACATGTTTGTACATGTATTGTATTTTTATTTGTGCTCAATGGTTATTAATGTGTGCTCAATATATTTTTTAATTTGAGATCAAAGGGTTATTTGGGAGGGTAGGATTGGGACAGGGCGTTAGAGTTTTTTATTTATTTATTGGTGTGCAGTCTACGGCGTCAGGCGCTCCTCCCGTGGTATGGGGAGGAACATGGAGCACGAAGCTCTCCTGATGGCAGCGTAGCGATGAGTGTGGTCGCCGCGCAGCTTGCACCCACGAGACTCCCCCTTTCACTTTCCCCTTACTCCCCTCCATCCCTCCCTCGGTAGCGCTCAGTTTAATGCGTGCAGACCCCTCATCTCGTCATATCCCTCTTCCACTTCCTTTCTCTTTTTCCACCTCCCCGCCACTACCCGTGTGCCATTGACGCTGTGTAGCAATGTTGAGCCATTTTCAGTTAGGGTCGGGGTCAGTTGCCTTCCTGTGGAAAATTTTTTGTCTCAACAACCCGATGTTGAAAGAGAGTCCCAATGAACTGTTAAAGTTTCATGATCCCAGAGCCCGCTTGGCACATCGTGGTTCATACGTGCTTCCCCCCACCCCCTCCCAAGTCCGCTTGCCACAAAGGTCGTGGCCCTTTAATGCCGGCAGGATTTGTGAGGGGTGAAAAGATGTCGACCAACCAGGATGTAAATAGCCAAAGTTACTCCATCATTGACACGGGGTTCGAGCCTGGGGCCCAACAAATAATTATCTCTTGTTAATAACCGGCTCAAAATAATATCAAATTCAGAGTGTCAAATTGATTATTTCTAGATGCCCACGCTATCTGTTTCTAGAAGCTACAACCATCTTTTGGCAGAAACGCGAACTAGAAGGACCACAGGATTTGTGAGGGGTGACAATTTAAAATAAAAAAATTTGATTGGAATTAAAATACATACAAACAAATTTGACTAGAATTAAAATATTTACAAACAACTAATTCTATTTGACTAGAAATAACCAGCTAGGTGGAGGGTCGTACTGGCGAATAAAAAAGTATCCCGTGTGCATAAAAAATATATATGCGTGTTTTCATGCACACAAAAGCTCAAAATCTTTGAAAAAATAGTTTGTCGGTGGAACTGTCTAAAATAGATTATTCATTCCGTCTAAATGATCACCTTTTAGGCGTGGCGAAATTTGCACAAGCATTTGTCAGGGTTTGAAAAGGTTGCGCATCATTGACGGGATTTGAACCAGACCCCCTAGTTTACCCGACTGAGAAGCACCGATCTCTCGGTAAAAAACATCACGACACGGAGCTAGTACAGGGTTTCGGACCCCCCTACAGTCATAAACATACTAGCTGTTATGCATTCAGTTCTATCACCTAGTATTTTCTTATAACTGGTTGAAATGTTATTATTTATGCTTACTCCGGCTAGATATCATCGACGAGATTCAAACCAGGGACTTTTGGCGCAACAATATAGCGTTTATTGACCTTGCAGGGACTCGAACCCCTACCCCCTCCCGTCACAGGGCGAGATGTGTACCAGCACTTGCATGAGCAACGGCCCTAGGATCCACCTTAGACAGCACTGGAGAAAGGCGTCCATCACCTGTGAAAGCTTTATCGCTAATGAAAAATTACGGTACTTACATGGGTCGGGTAGGCTCCGATGCGGAAACGATATTTTCGAGGAATGAGAAGGCGCCACCTTACATGCAGCAACCCCCCCGCCCCCTCCATTGAAGTGACTATAAATAGACCTCGAAATCATTGCAGTCGGTCATTTCAATACATAATTACTAGAGATAATAATCAAGATGAGTTTCAACGCTCTGAAAATTGGATAAATTGAGGTATGTTTTAAAGCGTTTTGTATGTCTTAAAGGTAACTATTTTGCTTATTACGTCTTTGGTAAACAGCGGTATTTGCTTCTTTGACAGATTGCCAAGAAGACGACGCACTCCCGACGCCTTCGGCGCTCGATAGTTTGGACCGTTTGGCGTTTTTTAGCGAGGATGGAATTTGCCTGGCTGATAACAATTGTTCCATGGGTAATTAGCGTCCTGCTATATATTTGAGAGAATTGGCAGTGTTTTTTCCCCCACGATCGTAATCAATATGTGTTTAATTAATTTCAGATTTTTGGGATCCATACGATTTGGACAACGGTCTGAGGGTGGACCCGGAGGTACAAACACCACCACTCAGCTGATTGGGGGCAGCTACACGACGTAGCGCCCGCAGCATGTGTGCGGCCCTCGGGTGCTGAAAGCAGCGAAGTGGAGATGATGGGTATATCGGTCCAGTTCAGTGAAGTGGTCGATGCTCTGCCCGGCACCACCGTCCTCGCCTCACAGGGCCCTACCGACGCCACTGGAAGTTCTATCCCTGATGTTTGGGGTGAATTGGACTTGATAGACCAGCTGATATGTAAGTTTACCATTCTATATTTTATTAACGTCTACAAGTAACTATACTATAGCCACTAGTTTGGAAATAGACAGTTTATTACGCAAGAGTTATTTGCGCGCTCTCTTACCCCAAACCACCGTTATTTCGACGGCATACCAAAACCTTTTGTCAGCTGCCCGTTTCAAGTTTAACCAAAAAGAATATTAGCTCTTTTCATTACAAATATTCAAAGAGAGAGAAAATTATAATTGTCGCTTTAGCCACTTATTAAATTCACGTTTAAAATGTACTGGATAAAATATTCAACAGCCACCTTAGCGCATTCGATAGCATGTCTGTATACTAAACTATCGGTTTCGGGTTCGTTTCCCGACACTGTTAAAAATGTTTGTTTTTGATAAATTATCATATAGCGGACAGGGTTTGTGGATGTTATAGTCTTAAAATTTTATGAATAAAAAAAGTGACCTGAACTTTAGACTAGCAAACAGTATCTGTATAATAAACTATTGGTCCAGGGCCACTAAAACAAAATTATTTCCACCAAGAGTAAATTTAATTCTGACCACTTTCTAAGATAAATATTTATTTTCACCAATTTGTGTAAAGACATGTTTTCCCCCACAATACTTTATTTCATGTAAGCCTAGTGTGTGGTTGTATTTGCTTATCGGCTCAACAGATGGTGTTGTAAGCCTGTTTCGTCCATTTATACGGTTTTAAAGGGGGAAATTATGTGCTTTAAGTTTACAGATATTTCTTACAGGCAAGAGAAATTATATTGTTGATTTACCCGATCATTAAAATGAGAGAGAGACAAAGCCCATATATTTGCACATGATAATTTGTTTGTTTGCCGAGCCAGGGGATCCTGGTTCGATTCCAGACAGGGGGTGAAAATGAGGGTTTAACCTTTGATAGTGATACATTAACTGCCCTGGAATGTAATTGTAACGGTCGTAGGGTTCAAGTTTATTTTATTACACACACTTTGCGAAGGGTCCCGGGTTCAGTTCCCTGTATTCTTGAAATTGTAGGTTTAATCCTTCATAGTGATAAATTAACTGCCCTGGACTGTATTTGTAGCTGAAGAAATTGTGTTTAGGAAAAATTAATATCAAATCTAATTTATATATATCACTGGGGCTTAGACTGGAAAATAGTAACAATTGTTTTTATTTAATTCTAAAACAAAATTATTTCCACCAAGAATAAACTTAATTCTGACCACTTTCTAACATCAATATCTTTTTTTACCAATTTGTGTAAATACATGATTTCCCCACAATACCTTATTTCATTCATGACTAGTGAATGGCTGTTCTTGCTTATCGGCACAACAGATGGTGTTGAATGCCTGTTTCGACCATTTATACGGTTTTAAAAGAGTAAATTATGTGCTTTAAGTTTACATATATTACTTAGAGGCATTCATATATATTGTTGATTTAGCCGATCATTAAAATGAGAGAGAGACAAACCCTATATTTTTGCGCATGATAATTTGTTTGTTTGCCGAACCAAGGGACCTTGGTTTGATTCCAGACAGGTGGATGGAAATGATAGTTTAACCTTTAATAGCGATAAATTAACTGTCCTGGACTGTATTTGTAGCTGTCCTAGGGTTCAAATGTATTTTATTACACACACTTTGCGAAAGTTCCCGGGTTCGATTCAGTGCATGGATAAAAATGCAGATTTAACCCTTCCTAGCGATAAATTAACTGGGGGTTCAAGTGTGCTAAGGTTAAAGTGTATTTATTACACACACACACTTTGTGATGGGTTCCGGGTTCGATACCGTGTATGTTTGAAAATGTAAATTTAACCCTTCATAGTGATAAATTAACTGCCCTGGACTGTATTTGTAGCTGTCCTAGGGTTCAAGTGTATTTATTACACACACACACACACTTTGCGATGGGTCCTGGGTTCGGTTCCCTGCATAGTTGAAAATGTAGGTTTAACCTTTATAGTGATAAATTAATGCCCTGGACTGTATTTTGTAGCTGAAGCAATTTTGTTTAGGAAAAATTAATACCAAAAGTAGTTTGAAATTTAAAAGTATTATATATATATCTATATATATATATATATAGCGGTATCATTTTAAAGAGAAACATACACGTGTGAGTTTGCAGAAAATATGATTGGAGCAATTATATTTCATGTGTTTACTTTGAAGTTAGTTTGACACGTGCTTGTGTGCTATAACTCAATTGGATGCTGAAAATGCCTGCTTCATCCTCCCGGGAGACAGTGCTGTGGCGCTGCAGACAGTGAGACCCCTTTACCCCGCCGCAGGAGCACCACCTCCAAGCAAGGGAGACGGTGTTCGATCCCAAGCTCCGGTGAGGCAGACGTAGTCCGCGGTCCTCCCGCAACCCGTGGCGGTGGTGACAGCGGGACCATCTTCTGGAATTAGTGGCCCGGTAAACCAGGTAGGTGGAGCTTTGAACCAAGGCCTCCCTCTTCAAATCGTCGAGGAGAGAATAAAACAATTGAGGCGAATCTTTTATTCTGGTAGAGAAATTGCCGTACATCTTAGTGCTCCAGCAAGCGATCGTGACGCATTAAGCTGGCTTGAAGAACAAATTACTAATTTGCTCAATCGGCTGCAGGACCATGGTGTCAGTGCCGATGATCATGTCGGCTTACTTTTGAACAGCACGGACTCGACGTTGAATCCTGTATTCGTCTCTCTTAGGAGGGTGGATCGGTTAGACGCTCGAGCCGTGCTCGATAACGTAAGTCGCGTGTTACAGAGTAATAGCTTGTTCTTAAGTACGGCACCACTGTACGTTAAACTCAGCCATTTTAGAGAGCCGCGTGGTAGGGGCAGTCATAAATGTGATAAACTCTCTCACGCTACCACATATAGCCGAAATAACAAAGGAATCATTACGATTCAAAATGGCGACACAATCTGCCTTGCCCGCGGGTTGATTGTCGCCAAAGCTATATGTGACGTTGAAAGAGAGCCAGGATGCATGGACGTGAACACCTTTAAGCAGATCAAACAGGGTCGTCCTATTCAAAAACTCAAAGCAGAGAAACTATGCAGTGATGCCCGTGTGAATATTTTGAAAGGAGGTTGGAATAACTGAGCTGAAACAATTTCAAACTTACCTATCCGAATACAAAATCACCGTGTTCAGGGAACGTCGGGGGAAACAAGTCCTATATGAGGGGCCTACTCCTCCCAAACATTCCTTTAAGGGCTACCTTGATTTGTATTTTCACGACGATAAGCAAAACCATTTTGATGTCATAATATCCTTGATAGCCGTATTTAAGTGCTCGTAC
>CABFWB010002654.1:68044-100158 GCA_902151455.1 Timema bartmani | reverse complement strand
TCGAGAATTATAATGCATCTATTTTTAATTTACCTCGTCAATAATTTAATTTCACCTTAAGAGCTCGAGATTTAAAAGAACGATCAATAAAATAAATGTTTGCTAACAATTTGTTATCTGGACATCAGTTGAGGCTGTACCTTATTAATAAAAATGACAAAGAAATGTAAATGCCTCCTACCCATTTTTATCCTCGAAGAGAGGGGTTGGAGGGGAAATAGAACATGATGTATCACCCTAGACCCTTTCATATCTTTCAAGGACCATGTTCGCCTTGACTGAAGACTACCTCGCCTGACCCCCAAAACTTTTCGATAATGCGTTTCCCCACCCCAAGGATATTTTCCTTGGCCTCTCTCTCTCTTTCCATTCCACTGGTGACAAATGACCATTGTGTAAAAGGTTAGTGATAAATTTACATCAATTTGACACGACAAGCAAATACTCGTGGATGCTTACAATAAAAGGAATCAAGGAGAGGTGATTTTTAAGTACTAACCTACTTCTTTTTTATATGGTGTAATCTTCTTGCCACATGCTGTGAGGCATCTGCGTCTTTTGGTGAGCTTTGATGGAATAAAAGGATACGGTGGTGTAATTGGTTCCTTTAAATATAAATAATAATTGTATTATTTTTAATCATCATAAAATTTAAAATACAATACTTTTAACAAATATTCATCCTTCAAATAAAAACAATCCTTTTCTTCTAAAAAGGGATACAAATTAATAGGGAAATTTTAAATATTATATTATAAATTACATATTTTTAATCCAATTTTACCAAATTTATACTAAAATATTGTGTTTAGATTCTTTATATCTTGAAGTTTAAAGTAAATAATTACTTTAATGTCATTTAATTTGTTAAATCCCCCATCAATGTTTTAACTTATAGTCCATGTGTATAATACGACACACTATTTTCACGACGATTTACTACATGTTTGGGCTGAAGGTGTTTAAATATGCTAATTTGGTAGGTATTATCTAGATAAATTAACATGTCAGAATTTACGACAAGATATAGTGGGGCACTATTTCGGAAAATCACCTTCAGTACACTTGAACAAGATTTGAAACCCAGCTTTCTCATTATTAGAAATATTTACTGGTTCATCCTGACACTTAGGCCATGTGCCCACCAGTATGGTATGCAAATTAATAAATGTTATTAGTTCATCAGTGGTCATTTGTTTCTTTCGATAAATGTATTAATGTTATAAATGTATTAATTTTATAAATATATATCGAATAAGTGTAGCCCATCATATTTAAAACGACTTTTTGATTTTGGCAACACCGTTCAAACACTATTTTGTAAAAATTTGCTAAATCACCGCAAAATGGGCTTGTTTTTACAATTTTGATGGGGTATAAGTTTCTTATTCTTCACGGGGTGTGAGATCTGGGAATGGTAGAATTAATTTGGAGCTCACTATATTCTTACTACCTAATAGCTCCAAGTATATTTATTGCAAATATATATAAAAAAAGACACGATTAAATAATATTTGGCCTAGCTAATTATACTAAATATTCGACTTTAGTATAAGCTGCACTTTAATAAAGCTAAAAATCCAAAACCCTTTAGCATTTAGAACTATCATATAGTGAAATTTTTTTAATACATTATTGTAATTTAACCTTAATTTTTTTTTTATAAAAGTGAGTTTAAAATTAAAAAAACCTATGTGCTAATACTTGTGATGAGAAAACTAACAAAAGTAAAACAAAACTGGAAGTGACTAAGCGGGTCGAAACCCGCTAATATAAAACCTCGATTGGATAGAGATTGTATTTCAGCCACACTACTGAGTATTTAATCGTGAAAGATGATGATAAAATTAAATAAGTTAAGTTGATTTCTAAAATAGAGCGGGAGTAAGTTAAAATAAACCTTTATCAACTAACTAGCATTTAAGTACCAGGCATTAACCGAGATAAATATTTAAAGTAGAATGAGAAATAACTGGTACGGAGCTCCGCATGGACTTTCTCATGCCATTGTTTAAAAATGGAGATAATTACTAAACTCATAATATATGTGAAACGAATTAATAATATACACCACAAAACACGAGCTATATTCGAAATTTTATTATTGTTTGCACATCTTATGGTTATCACATTGGTATATAATTTATAAATTTAGACCAATAAAAGGGTAAATATTGGCTATTGAGTTTAAAATGATAAAGGTAGATAGATCATTGTTGTACAAACATTTCCCCTAAGGGGTAAGAAACAGAACATAAACTTTTTTAGAGACTTACTTATTTACTTACTCTGTGGAATTAGAGAATTATTGCGTTAAATTTTAAGTAGTATTTCTGTACAACTAAAAATAACAAAATTGTATTAATATTTTTGCCAATATCTCCGAAACTATTGGTTTTATTAAGATATATTTCAAATACATTTTTTTATTTTTAATAGTACTACAATTTCGCCATGATAAATTATTTAGTATGACAAATAGTTGCGAAGATAAGGAAACTTCCGTTCATATAAAGTACCCTAAAACTCATTTTCATAGGAAAAGGAAAGTAGCCATTTTGTTTTTAGTATTAATCAAAACCAGGATACGGATTTTAATTAAAATCGTAAGTGATGATTTTGAAATAATTGTTTCTTTTCTTTTTGCCCTTCAGTAATCTACACTTAATTTTAATGATAAATATCCATTTCCAAAACCCCTCGGGGCTACACTATGAAAACCTTAAATACCAAGTCTTAGCCCGATTGGTGAAATAGTTTGGTTTCCAGCCGAGGTACAGACAGAAAGAGAAACAGACGGAAATTCAAAAACTACTTCGAAATTCATCAAAATCTCGAGTTCGATTTTTTTGACGATCAATATAAATTTATCTACCTGTAAGATAGCGAGAAAGTAAAAATTAGTGTTTACGCATCTGACCACAGCCCTTAAATTCATTTTGACGAAAAATTTAGAGTAGACATTTTGTTTATAATATTGTTGAATGTTTGGAAATGAAATTTAATCAAAATCGTTTTAGCTGATTTTGGGAAAATCTATTCTTTCTATTTTTGTTCTTCAGTAAGCTATCCTTAATTTTATGGTTGGATAACCAATTCCAAACTTTGGGAAAACCTTTTGAAAGCCCTAGATACGAAGTTTTAGCCCGACTGGTAAAATAGTTTAGGATCTAATCTGAGGTATAGACAGGTGGAAATTCAAAAACCACTATTTCGGTGTTTTGGGGCTCATTAAACGTCGAAATTCATCAAAATCTCGAGCTAGATTTTTTTGACGATCGCATTATTTTCTCCACCTTTAAGGTAGCTTAGAATTAAAACAGTGTAACAATTGGAAAAAAATAGCGAAAAGGTTAAAAATTAAATCTAATAAAATTAAATAGAAAAAAAGAGCAAAAATTGGAAATTGTATTTAAAAGCTAAAAATATCAGTTAGGAAATTAAGAGGAAATTATTTTAGGGTATAACTCGTAAAAATGTTGGAAAAAATTCTAATCAAACATAGCTTTAACGTTTTTTTATCTCTTTTTAATCTCTTCTACCTCACTTATGCTTCCACATTTACGATTTTTTCCGTTAAAATTATTTACCCAGTTACCGTTCAACCTCGTTTACCCTTATATCCCGTTCAAACTTTTGACTATACTTACCATTTTCTAACACGTTTAACTTTTTTATCTCTTTTACGGTTTTCTAACCCGTTTAGCCATTGTCTCTTTTAATTAAATACGCAACTTTTTATCCTCTATCTATTTTATTCCTATTCACTTTTATACATTTTCAATTTTATTAAATTTACTTTATGCCATTTTTAATAATTTTCCATTTCACTCTTTTAGCCTTATTTATCACTTTACCCTTTTTCATATTTTTTTTTGCCTTTTTTGTGATTTTCACCCCTTTGGCCCTTTAACTCTTATCACCCTTACTGTAATGCCATCATTGCCATGTTACCCTTTTAATGCCTTTAATTATTTTTACACATAATACTTACCCTATTTAACGTATTTTCAAATTTATTGATTAAATTTACCTTTTACCAGTCTAAATCTTTTTGTCCTTATCATATTTATTCACCTTTTTACATTAATTACCCATTTAATCTCAGAGGAAATATTTTAGAGTAAATGTAAAAAAAGGCGTAAAAATGTTTAAAATTACAAAAGAAACAAAAAGGGTGCAAAGAGATTAAAGGTTAAAAAGTTGATATAATAGATTAAAAATAAAATATTAAAAATTCTTAAATTTGTAAAGTGGACTAAAAGTATGAATAGGGTAAGCAGGCCAAGAAGGGAAATAGGATAAGAATGACAAAAGTGTGAAAATTGCAAACAGGTAAAATATTTACAAAAGAGTAACAAAGAGTAAAAAAGTGAAATAAAGCTCAAACAAGACAAAAATGATAACGGGCCAAAATGGGTAAACACGGTTAGAAAAACCCAAATAGTAGTGGGCAAAAAAGAGCAAACACGGTAAAAAGGTTCTTTTTTAAAAAATTGTCTAAATGTTAAAAGTGATTAAAAGTGTAAAAAAAGACAAAAAGTGTTAAGAGTACCATTATTATAAGAAGGGCCAAAAGGTTAAAAGAGTTAAATAAATATTATTATTACTATTATTATTGGTTTGTCTTACGACAGGTCCATTCCTTTAGTCAATGAAATTAGATCGCAAATGCACCCTTTTTTTGCCTTCTTATTCATTATAAATGCTAAAAAGGCTAAAAAAAAATTAATAAAGATGAATAGGCTAAAAAAGAGTGAAACGGGCTATAGGGTAAAAAAAGGCTTAAAGGTTTAAAAGAGTTGAAAAAGTTAAAAAGGGTTAAAAGTAAATCTAATCACAATTTCTAAAATCCGGTTTCCTGTTGTAATGTTTCGTGCACAGGAGCTACCACAACCCGCATTGCATGACTGTATGAAATGTAGTATTTGATTCATCTCGCGGCGTTATTATAACTTCATTGTTTTGGTTTTTTATTAATTCAAGAAAATCAAATCCAAATTTTTAAGATATCGGCTTCAATGTGCACATGTTCGTGTAAGGGGACTACTAATTTTAACATTTCATCCCTCTGTGTACTGTAGATATCACGCAATGCACATGACAGAGAGACTATTCATTTTATTAATACAAAATAGATTAGAGATTACATCATATAATTTTCAGCACTCTGTAAATTATATCTCCTTTAAGACATGTAGCTGTTTTATTCGACTTTCGTATAATCAACTTTATCACAAGTATTAGGGAATGCATTATTTATAAAATTGGGTGACTGCCTGTAATATCTATATCAGTGACACTTTTTATAGCACATTAACAACATATCGCCATACACCACCCCTAGATTAGTCGCTATCACGTCTTTTGATAAAATAAATAGCTCCTTGTTCGATTCCCTGCATATCAAATAAAATATTAGTGGGGCTTTCCTTTTCACAGTGATGAATTTACAATTGGGTTACAAGGAGCTGTGTTTGTTTGATAAGTTATTTTCGATTAGTGTGTGTTGATATTTTCAGCTGTTTAAAAATGAACACGTTAAATAACTATAATAATAATAATAATAAAAATAATAATAATAATAATAATAATAAAGGATCTAATTTCAAATTCATATCAATTAACTCATCAAAATTTGATTTCATATACTTTTATTGCTTAAACTTAGATCACACTCTATAGTAAATTATGTTGTCACTTACTCTGATATCTGACACTATAATATCACCTCTAATCGTTCACAAGAGTGTATTTACCTGCACTATCCCAGGTTGAGGCCACGACCTGTGCTTTATAAATCGTCCAGGTGCTTCCATCTACGTTGGGCTCAGCAAACAATGTCTTCGCTACTCTCGGCAAAGAAGCCGTGTGACAGCTTCAAGAGAAGACAGGACGCAACAAGTGTTCCGACACGTACAGGGCAGGGGCAAACCTTCTTCACACCCTCCGCAACTCTCCTAACGACCTCACAACCCCCTTACCAACAAATTGAAGGGCTATCCCTTCCCACTCATACCAATGTCACCCCTATTCAAGATGTATCATCGGAAGAAACCACGGGGCTTTGTTTCAGTTGTTACAAAATGTGTAAAGGGAAGCTAGTTCAGTCGATAGCGTGGCTGATTACTTCGGCTAAGAGTCTCAGGTCTTTCCTTCTTTCCTCTATGAGTTAGTTTATCTACCTGTTCAATCTTCAAATATTTTCCAGCCATCTAACTTCCGGTTCTACAATTCGGCCTGTACTGTAAAACTTGTTTTGGTAGTCGGGACGTCTGCATCCGTTTCATATGGCTTCTCTATTTCCTTTTAAATCCTCCCTCTCTATCATTAATATTGTAAATATTAAGTTATATCCTTGAATATTAATTTCTGATTCAATACAACCTGGTACAAACTTTTGTTTGTCTCAAGAAGTTCATATCATATAATTGTATCTGATTTTATCTCTCTTCATCTTGTCCACGTTTCACCATTAATGACTATTTTTATTCACGTTGTTACTGATCCGTAGATGATCCTCAGTTTTGTTTTTTATATTAATATATTCCTGTTATATTTTTATCTAAATGGCTTCCCATTCCCCTTCCACATATAATTTTACACTTCCTCTGAGTTCTATCTTCCTCATTACTACCCTATTAGAATAACTATACAGTTATCCCAGCCAAATAACATAATGGGGTTCACGAAAAATATCCAAACACATAAGTGTATCATTCTTTTGTTAGTTTAACTCTCGACTGGGGAAAGTAATAATTGAATGTCTCTAAATAAATCTCAACGTTACTAACACTAATTTTTTAAATGCCTGTGGATCACAAATTAGGTCATTTAAATAAGAAAATATTTATATTTTAGACCAAACCCGACGTATCCATACAAGATCGAACAATACTCTAACGGGTAAGATAGAAACGCATTAACAAGGAGATAATTCCCTCATCTATGAACATTTACCTGTAATTCCTATCCAAGGTCTCGTGAGATACATTACGCATGCGCGAGTGCCGCCTATCTCGTGCACCGATGACGTCAGTAATAGTCTCTAGGAGAGATTTCCCTCCGCGTGATCGAACTGTCACACACTATTACTAGACAGACATTAACTCACGCCTTCCTGGTTCATTAGTTGTTGAATTACACGTAGGGGGGGGGGGCAACGGGATGGGAAGTCAACCACCCTTAAGGGCACGTGACGATACACCCTACTCCCCTGTCATGCGATGGGGTGTAATTAATGTCATCTGGCAAATTGATTGTGAAAATTATGTAATGAGACGTGTGTGCAGTGTGCAGATGTTTGATTGGATGCCCACGGGACATGGGGATAGAAAGGTGGTGGTTGGGGGGGTTCAAAACACCCTCCAAAAATCGTTGGACCTCCCTCATTCATTAAATTTATGAAACCTTCAAGGTGGTTGTTGGTTTTGTAAAGAGCCCCAACTCACTACCGATTGCTTGAAAATTAAAAATAACAAATAATAAAAATAGATAACGGTGCCCGGAATACTTAGTTGGACTACAGGCTCTTTCTCTTTCTCTCTGGGGTTAACTTATCAAGGATAATAATTGACTAAATATCATTCAATAAAAGAAACTAAAACAATAATGAAAGGAAAAAGAATTTATATTGAACAATATTATATATTTATACCTTAGATAGTGGTCAGACACATCGCTTAGGATAAATAATTTTCTATAATAATAAAATAATAAAACCTGACCAGTCCATCGTTCACGTTTTATTTACAGATCTATGTAATTTCACTTTTCACACAGAATTGTGGATATTTTTCATAATCCTTTTGTAATTATAACAAAATATTAACACAGTAAATTATAATCCACTCACCCGATATATTGGAGGACTTTTCTTCTAGCCAAGGTAAACATCGGTAAGTAGATTGTGTCAAATATTCTAGGGGCGTATTCCCATAGCTCAAACACTAAGAAAAATTCTTACATCTTGGGTCTAGACGTGCTTGGTTTCTTAGCTAGGAGGAATTGTATTCCTCATTTAATAAGCAGGCCATAAGAAGCTAGGCAATTAAGGACGTTGCCTGCCTGTGACGTCACGGTAGGTCAAGATCGGATTTCTCAAGTTAGTATTATTATTATTATTATTATTATTATTATTATTAGCACCACGTCTTACTACCAGTTCGGGTTATACGCACTTACGCTAATGTGCAATGGTAGGGTGATTGTGAGATGAAATGGAGGACCTACAGTTTAACGTGGAATCCGAACCACGGTGGAGGCCTGGCATTCCTCACATTCACAAGTTGTGATTAATACACATCTTGTCAGAGGTGAAGGAAGGGTTTGGCATTCAGATAAATCTGTGCCAGGACCGAGGATTGAACCCTGGACCCCCAGCACAGAAGTCTGACACCTTACCCCTAGACCACCAGGTCACCTTTTACATAATCATCTACAACTTAAGCTCTTTGTCTTGGTCACGAAAATGCATGTAAAAATATTTCTACCAGGATGTAGATTATAAAAGTCCGTGGAAGCAAATATCCATCTAGAATAAAAAACAAGAAAAAGGTTATTTAAAAAGCAAGTCAATGTTTAAAAAGCGCAAATATTATAGTGACTCCAAACATTTGTCAGAGAAAGAAGAAACGTATTATCAGTAGATAAAAATGTGACCTCGGAGGGTGAACTGCTAACTTTTTCCCTCTCTTTCTATCTCATAAAATGGTGTCTAAGTATGATAGTGCTAAGACGGCTGAGGTGCGTTAAGTTAGAATGCAATCCGCTTCGCAAAATGGCTTCTATATATCCAAGTAGTCAAATTCGCTAAAAAAAAAAGACAGGGTTTAACAAAAACAATCAAAGAGACAAGACAGAACCTTTTTTTAGCAAATTTATTCAAAATGCTGTCCTGATTTGATGCATCCCCTGAGCCTTTGTTCGTTGCGTTGTCGTACTCTATTGAGTACACCTTAGGTTTACGTATTTTCCATCCATTTACGATATTCTCTCTTAAAATGTCAACAGCATGTAGGGGAGTTGCCTAAACTATGGAATTTAAATGTCTCAAGAGATACAAAATATTAATCGTGTTCAAGCAGGTCATTCAATGAATCCCCGCAACCAATCTATATTTGAGGAAAATATTTAATAATCCTAAAGCAAAGTGTTTATAGACCCATGTTTATTTGAACTTTTCTTAGTATTTATTCATTGGAAATAAAGCCTACAGTATTTCGCACCAATTAATAAACACTCAGTATAATTGATATCATTAACTACTTCCTAATTCTTATTCTTGAAGTTCCATGATTGATTGACAAATAGGTGTGGAGCCACAAGTTTTAATATGTTTGGTACTAGCAGCCTTAACTTATACTTGAGAGAAAATAAATAAAAAAAAAACTATACATTTTTGTCTCTACTAAAAAAGGACGCCCCCAAACCCCAGTATGTTTTTATTTAGATAGTGGACAATTGCCAAGTTTCGGCTCCAATCATAGAAAAAGTCATTTTTCTTTGGATTAATAAAATATGTATTATTAGTGTGTTTTAAGCAAAGTTTTCGAAATTGTATACAATTTTACATAATAATTAATAATTTATTTAAATGAACACATTATAACAGGAATACATTTTTAATAAGCGCTGTTTTCGAAAGGTGACCGGTCGCGGTGAATATTGATAGTCTTCTTAGATCGAAATAGTGCTATACTGAATACAGGACAACACCTACCTAGACCAGAATGGAATGGTACAGTTTAACTGTCAGACTTAGGATATATTTATATATATAAATTAAAAACTCTACATATTGCGTTAAATTTCTAGTGGACTTCCCTTGAAAAAACTAGCGTGTTCAACACGATCATGGATCTGTTAACATTTCTAAAATTATATTTTGTTATGGTTTCAGAATAGACCTACAGATACCTTGGAGTGTCCTTTATTGAGATCATGGCATTTTTTGAATTGAAAGTATGGGGATGTATCTCATGAACTTTGAAAAGCACCACCTTTCTAGACAACTTAGCTGAAATAATATTTGCCACTTAATAGATAAAACTTTATTACTTACTTTTAAGATCTGTAGCGTGACTTTCATTCTGAGGTTTGGAGACTTACCTGAAATATAAATGAAGAAATGAATCAAATTACAATTATTACCACTTCATATATAGCTATCAAGTGTAATCAATATTATTTTTAACATATTAATAAACAATACTTGTGAAATATTAAACAATTAGATTTAATATTTTATTTTTATTTGTTTAATTCTTAGAGTGTTTATTTTTTAAATTTATTTGATAAAACCATTTGGATATAAATTTGACCAAAAAAATATATTTTTTAATAGTATATCTTACAAATATTTCATAAAACTATTTACCTTACATTCTTCGGTTTTATCAAATAAAATGATTGAATTTGGAAGTTTAACACATGTATGCAAAACATAAAAAAATATAACTGTTCAATATGAAGACAAAAACTCCCCACTTAGGCTATGGCATGATTGTTTTTAATAGAGCAACTTTGGAGAAAACATTTTATAAAGTTTCATGGTTCATTCCTAAATATATTTTTTGCATGATTTGGGCCCATTTTTGTAATCACAAACACTGCAAACATTTTGAAGAAAATGTTGTGTTATATAATAATACACATTTTATAAAAGGTGGTGGTTTTAATCATATTTTTTGGGGATGAACTTTACTTATAATAGAACGTGCTCCATAGTAAAAAGATATTCAATAGGCTCAACTCATAAATTAAGCTATATTAACTGCAGATTTATAAATAAAAATTTGCAAAAAAACTTCTAAATTTGTATGTCAGTCATGACAAGGAAAAAATAGTTTATATTAATATATGACTAAAGGATCAGTTTAAAAAAGAAGTGACCGTATTCGTCATAAATTAAACTACTATTTTTAAACCAATTAAATATAAAATACATAACATCTAAGACTAAGATCACAATGGCTTCGTAATCGGACATATTTTGCTCCCAACTACGGCAGTACATACAATTTTACCGAAATCTTATGTAGATTTTCAGAAAAACATGCCGCATCCTTCAAAATGAATATTGACTTACATAATTATGTATTTATTAGATACCAGTACTCCTTTAAAAATTCTATTTTTTGAAGACAAAATAAAAGTGTTTATAGACAAAATGTATTTAAAAAATGAGTAGTATCCCATAAAGGCCTCCAATCGGACACTTAAGTTATTAAATTGTCCAAATCAACCATTGCGAGTCAATATAAACCTGGATTTAAAGTATTGGAGATTTTAATAAAAATAACTTTCATCTGATGAAGTAGAGAACATTCTGAGAATTAACAAACACAGCCGGAAAAAAATACATTTAATTTCATCCAGTGATCGGTAAAATTTGACCGTCTATGGCAGTGAAGCCCATAGCTACTCTGACCGTTCACATTAATTGATAGGACTTTGTTTCTTTAACCGTGTTCGGCCGTACATGCAGAGCAAACGTTTTGTCAAGTATGGGTTCGGCCAAACTGGCAAACTTGCGAGCGAGCGCGTAATTAGCAGATAGCTCTCTATAGTTGTTGACGAGGAGGCTCCGAATCTTGGCTGAGAGAACTGAGGGTGGTTTTTGACAAGTGATTTATTGTTGGGGTTTTCTCCTCCTCTCTCCACGCTAATGGTGATTCTTATTTGTAAGGGCCTACTTTGATAATATTGAAGTATTTTAACATATCAGTTATATATGTATATATATATATATATATAACTATTGTTTATGATCTTACCAATTAAATTAGGCCGCTAGTAGCAAGTGTACTAAACCTATCGATAGTAATAATAATAATGATGTCAAAATGAGAAGCTTTCCTAGCACTCAACATATAATAATATTGCCTAGCGCCTGTAAACTAGACCGTACCGGGTCATGCGCGCGCGCTTGAAAAATAGAACAAGTTCTATTTTTCAAGCGTGCGCGCTCAGTCACTCCAGTTTGGCCACCTCTCATTACAACCAATGTGTTCTATTTTATATTTTAGTCGCTCGCTCGCTCAATCTGGCCACCCCCTACGGAGCCAGTATGACCTTAGTTTAAGACAATGAAGTAACAGGGTTCTCTATTTGGGGGAAAAGCTTACAAAAGCTTTTACCACACTTAGTGAACTTGTCTATGTTGCATCATTCCCATGAGGGGGCACTTAAGTTTTTCCCACGCCCCACCCTCCTACACACAACCACTATCCACAAGTGACCAAGTGATAAAAATACAACTTAAACCAACAAGTTTATTAAAAATGTATGTAATAATTTATCTAAGCTAAATTAATTAATATTATAATAACTATGTGCTAACTTGGATTAAATAATTAAATAAACCAATTATTTTATTCTTATTAATTTTAATTATAGTTATATATACTATACATACATCATAAGAAAACAAAGTTTATTTAATCTACTAGAAATAATAATAGTTAAATGACTATAGATAAAAAGACAATGAGTCCCACTTTAAAATGTGTTGTTTTTTCAAAAAATAAACATATAAGTTCAACTGATGAAAAATGTAGTTTTGTTCTAAGATCTCATGAGGTAGCCAATGGCTGCAGATAAGACGATTTTTTTTTATAGAGAAGTTGTCAGAATTATAAAGGACATATAATTTACATATTTTACACAAGTTGAAGTGTTATTAGATGAGGCATGACGTCGTGGGACGCCATGAAGAATTAATCAAGAGTTAATGAAAAGGGAAGCAGGTCAAATAAAGAACAAGGGCATTGAACGGGAAAATCTCCACGCCTTTCAAAACACCGGGAAAAAAAAAACATCTTTAAGAAATGATTCATTTTATAAGAAATATGTAAACGAATCGATTGGTAGCTGCCAACACTTCCTGAAATAATAATGTTAATGGATCGATTTACCATTGGAAACATTTTTTGAAAGGAAAGTGTCAATGGATCTTTTGGCAACTTGCAAGACTTAATGAAGGGAGAGTTCAATTAATTGATCAATTGTCAAATTGTAGCACTTACTGAAGGGAAAATTGCAGTTGATGGTTGAGTGAAAGATTTACTTAAATTATAATTTATTGATAAAAACGAATACCCACACCAATGGTCACACTAACTAACTAACTAACTAACTAACACACAAAGGCTTTAAGATCATATAAAACTGATTTACTGTTTAAGTAGAGGTCACGTTTCAAATATAGTCCGGGTGCACTAGAGGAAGTCTTTGACTTTTTTACTACGAATATGATTTTATTCTCTCTATACAGACTTCAGCCTGTGAAAATATTTACTCATTAATTTCCCTGAAAATATTATAATATTATATACACCTTGAAATAAAATTTATTTTAGCAATAATAGTTAAAAAAGCAAGAAACTTCAAGTCCACAAATATACGTTGCCAAATAAAGATTTACTTTAATTTAACTTGAAAATTAACCATTTTAATGGTGGTAAATGTTAAAGCAGTTATTTTCATCCTTTCTCAACCCTTGGCACACTGAACCGAAAGCTAAAATGTTAAAGCACACAATTGGTGTGTTGAGAGAGAGAAATTACATGTACTATACATACATACACACATTACATACATACATACATACATACATACATACATACATACATACATACATACATACATAAATACATACATACGTACATACACCGTTTCATTAACTTGTAGGCAAGAAATTGTGCATGAAGCTCAAAAAATAAACCCTTAACTTATCTATCCTCACCAAACTTTTCCATACTTCCCTATCCTTGCATACTTCCTTCGGTTCAACAACATCCACACACCGAGTTATGTATTCCGTTTATTCTTAAAACGCTTAATGTTTCTCATTTTCACAGATTCAGCTAAAACATTCAGCAAAGTATTACATGGCTTACATTTAGATTATGATCATCACACTCTACCTTCATATATTTGCTTCGTCACTCGATAAATACTGATCATCTCAACATGCCCAAGCCACACACTTCTTTCACATTGACCTATTTAATTTATCATTAATTAAAATAATATCAAGATATGTTTAAAAGTTCAACAGCTAAAATTCTAATCATTGTATAATTTTTGAATAAAATTTGATAATGCATATCAAACGATGTATTTGTATTCCTAAATGTATCATCACCTTTTTTCAACCATTCCCCATACTACCACGGCACAGCTGCTTACCTTTACTGGCAAACTGGTTGAAAAACGCTTGTCCAAACATTATCTCGCAATAGACTCAATTGCCTATGACGAGAAGATAGAGATTTTTATCTTGGTTGAGTATACAAATGGAATATTTTCCTTAATGGTTTTATACTCTCTCTCCACGTAAATATGGGTACACTTCCTCTTAATTCTACCTATTATAAATGTCCAATCAAACAAGTATATTACGGACTGCCAATGAAAGGTCGGTAAAATCTCTAATAATATAAACAGTTGATTTTTTATTTTAGAATTCTAATTAATAAATCGATCATTGGTGGAATGTGGGTTTACTCTTTCACATTGATAAATTAATGGTTGGAGACTGTATGTTGTGTATGCCCTAATCTTAAGTTATATTATGAGGCATATAAAGCTACGACAGACCTAGCAGGCCGGTATTGGGAAATATATGGCTGGACTAAAAAACTGACCCAGGTCACAGGAATAGACGTGAAAAGATCAATAAATCTGTATCATATCAGTCTTATTCCGAAATAGTATTTTCTATTTGATTTATTACTAATATCGCTATATATTTTACAAAATGAGCCATATTAGTTTGAACTATTCTCCTCTCCTAACTCTAGGGACCCACCATTTTCCAAATTAGCCTTGTAATATTAGTAGTATACTCCGTCTGATAATTTTTCTTTTACGCTTATCAAAACACAAAACATATAAACTCGCTCACATTTTATTGCTAGCTCATGAAAAATAAGTATTAAAATTTTAAAGCACTCTTTTATTTTTTTCTCATTTTATTTATTTATTTATTTATTTATTTAGCATATTTAGCACCGCGTCTTACTATCCGTTCGGGTTATACGCTTAAGTACTAGTTGCGCTAATGGGTTAGGAATTGGGAAGGTTGAAAATAGATGAAGTGAACCCGCATTTGCCTGGAGGGAGAGTGGAAAACCATTTAGGAAAAACTTCCCCAGTTCACTCGACCGAGATTCGTAACCTCGATCTCCCCGTCCTCGGCAGTCGAGCTCAACACGACTAGCGCGTTAGCCAACTACGCCACCGAGGCGGGTTTTTCTCATTTTGACCCCACATACTTTTCCATTTCAGGACTTCAGGGAGCTATTTTCATTAATTTTCCAAATGGCCCCAATTGTTAAAAGTCTTTTAAAAAAAAACTTTTAATACATTGGTGTATAATTTTGGGTTCGATCTATAATTGTTTTAAATATTGTTTTACGGCTATGGTGGGAAAGCTTGTGGGGTCGTAAAATTCCTCCCATAACCTCTGACCGCCAGGATAGGTAGCGTATACCCACGTAAACGGATTTTCATATAATATGTGCGTGACTAAAGAAGTCTAATATCTTTAGTGTTAGGGTAAGAAGGGATGGTGATTATAAATGTTTTCATTCGTACACTTAACAGCATGCCTACTAAACACTTGAAGGTAGGAACTATGGCATTATTTTAGCGGAAGTAAGCCCACATTAGTATGGAGAGATGATTAATTAATAAAATAAAATGTTGAAAACCACAGGACAACGATTTAAACCTCAATCTGATAATCATGTGTTTTTCGAACGTGTAGGATTCCCTCGGCGTGTCTGCGACCAGAATGGTTTCCGTAGTTTGTTATGTGGCCAGTTCCTTGGAGGCGACTGCGACTGGCGACCAGAGTGCGCGTCCAACGTCTCTACATTGCGTCTGCGTCCACACTGCCCTAGAGCACCCCCAAGCAAACGTGGGTTTTAGTAGAGTTGTATTTAGTTTTGTGTTTTATTGGGCTGGTTTTGAAAATGTTCCAAGATTTCTCCATAGAAGAGGACCAAAAATTTAATTGAAAAGGTGGCAAAGCACCCCTCAAATCATCGCTAGTGTGCCGGGACCAACACGTGAAGGACAACACACTTATCACTGTGAATTAGTGTCATAGTTAACACTTTTTCAAAATAACAAAATAACACGGAATATTAAATAAAATTCAATTGAAAAACTCTGATAGGTGACGAACGATCTGTACTACACATAAAATTACCCATGACTGATTACCAGCGATAATCATCCATGAAAACATTGTATCCCACGTCTACGACTCACCACCCCACGTCTGCGGTCGCAGACACAAGACGCGAGTCGCTCCTAGGGAATCCTACCTTTATAATGTCTCCCACGTCTAAAGACACGTGACAATATGCTTATGATCGTTTTCCTGTTTATAGTTTGTGTTTATTGCTGACAAAACTATTCACTACTATTTGCTGCTTCCTCTCCTTCACTTATTTCATAATTTTCAATCAATTCTTTTGGACTTAGGATGTCACAATTTGCTTTACCTCCATTCCTTTAAATTCTTGGTGTAATAATGGGAAGTCATGTTGTGTGAGACGAGTACATTTTGAACTATATATCAAAATTCCCTGAAGGTAAATTAAAAGGAGACAATCTCTATGTATGTTAATACAAGCTGCAGAATGTTTATAGAGCTAGTGAGGGTGATAGCTCCTACTCCCACCTTTCTTTCTTCGGAATTCTTCGGAATCAAAGGAGGATAGTGATGATGTGAGGGGGGTAAATAGAGTGGAGGGTATCAGACCATTCCAGATGAATGCTATTGTACTTATTTAATTTTATTTATACTCGTATATCTATACTCGTATAGTAATACAATAAATAAACCAAAAAAGGTTTATTGCAAAACAATTTTTTTTAATTTGCTTACCCTCAAATCTTCTTATACGACCTTACTAGAAAGATAACATTTTCACATGTGACATACTTAATATTTATAACATAGTTCTGAAAACAATATTGCTACTGGGCCCACAATTTCCTCCAGTGGGTTCTGATGAATCAGCCACCACTGGAACAGTGTGGTTCGTGTCCAGCTCAAGGCAACACATCCAGAAGGTAAAGGCTATCATAACATGCTGTGAGAGGCTCCTGGTCGAGAAATGTATCCTAAAAGGCTAATTACTAATGTAAATTACTAGAGTGCGTGGAGACTATTGATGGATGACGCTGTTATCAGGAATATCAAATCACGGACTGAGTTTAGAGCTTGGGGATGTATCTAGGACGATACTTGGGCTCTTGAATGAAAGGCATTAGAAAATTACATAGCTTATATATATGCTCGTAGAATTTATGGATCGAAAACCCCCTTATGAAAGCTCTATAGTTAAATGATGGTGAACCACCCCTTTTCTCTTGTTCTATGGTTAGGGGCAGATTTTGAGATATTTTAAGAACTCTGCGATTCGATGACAAGAACACGCGCTTTCAAAGGTTACAAACAGATCATTTTGCAACAGTTCTTCTCTTTGGAAACCCCTGGTAGAAAATTGTATAATGAGCCACAAAATCGGTGCCAATATAACTGTCGATGAGCAGCTCTTCCCATGTTAGGCCCACTGGCTATTTATTCAGTACATGAGCAAAAATCCTTAAAAGTCTGGTTTAAAATTGTAGCTAGATGCTGACTCCAAGACAAAATGTATGGTGAATAGGTTTTCTTACTTGTTTAAGGCTTATAGGACATCAATGAACATTTCACTAGCTGAACATGTTGTTACACGTCTCCTGCAGACTTTTACAAAAACGAATGGTTCGACAAACTCGCACGAAATTTCTCATATTAGTGTGTATTAGCTTTAAAGAAAATTTTCAACATTTTTTAGTAACCTACATTTAAATAAGTTTTATTCATAAAAACTAATCTGGTTATTAATCACTATAATCACTATTTATATATAAACTAGCTGTTACCCGTCGTGGCTTCGCCCGACGAAAAGTTTAAACATTAGTATTGTAAAATTAATGTAAAATTAAAGGTTGGGAATAGTCCTATATGCTATTCCAGGACATATTCTATCTACGTACCAAGTTTCATTCGAATTCGTTCAGCAGTTTTGGCGTGATTGAGTAACAAACATACAAACACACAAACTTTCGCATATATAATATAACCTGAACGGGTAGTAAGACGCGGTTCTAATAATAATAATATAATCACATTCATATTTACTCGTAAAATTAAAATCACAATATATCTCTTATATACGAAAAGTTTAAACATTAATATTGTAAAATTAATGTAAAATCAAAGGTTGGGAATAGTCCTATGTGTTATTCCAGGACATACTCTACCTACCTACAAAGTTTCATTCGAATCTGTTCAGTAGTTTTGACGTGATTGAGCAACAAACATCCAAACACACAAACTTTCGCATTTATAATATTAGTAAGATTATATGATAAGATTTTCAAATATATTTAACAAAATTACAATTTTCAAAAATAAATTATTTCTAAACTACTCTAAAATTATTTGTTATTTGTAAAGATAAAAACGTATCCCCACTTATCATTAAAAACTATTTAGATACACTCATTTATAACTCAAATTTACTATAATTTGTCTAAATATAAATTACCCTTAAATTTATTTAATTTGGATTAATAAAGATATATTGTTATTGGTATGTAAAGTAGTCTGCTGATACAAATTTTGGACCAAATAGCTAATTCCATTTTTAATATATTCAAATTTAAAAAATCTGTAAATTACCCGTGGCCAAATTTCGCCCCCCTCCCCCCAAAACGAATATACAGATTTATTTGTCATGGTAATGTCAAACACTCCACATGTATCAATTGTAAGCAGAATTGTTATAGCTTTTTTCAAAATAATTTTAATTTTCAAAAATCACTTCTAAGTAAAATATATTTTATTGAATTTCTACCAAAACCTAGTATACAGGGTTATTTGTAATGTCAAACACTCCCAAGATACCCATTAATTTTAGAATCAAATTGTTAGAGACATTTGAAAATATTTTCTGTTTTTTGAAAAATAAGTCATCAGTAAGCTTCCAATAAATGAGTTTTTCCCCAAAAACAATTAAACATTGCAATTTGTTATGTCAAACCCTATCAAGAGACCCATTGGAAATCAAATTGTTATAGCCATTTGTAAAATAGTTAAAGTTATCGAAAATAAGTCAACAGTAAAATACCCGTAAATGAATTTGTACCCCAAAAACAATTATACAGTATTAATTGTAATGTCAAAAACTATCAAGATGACCATTTGAAACTAAATCATTATAGCCATTTTTTAAATATTTAAAGTTATTGAACAAATCAGACAACAGTAAATTACCCAGAAATGAGATTCTACTTCATAAACAAATATACACTGTTAATAATTGTCATGTCAGAGACTAACAAGATACCCATTTGGAACCAAATCATTGAAGCCATTTGTAAAATATTTAAAGTTTTTGAAAAATCAGTCTTCATTTAACTACCCATAAATAATTTTTTACACCATAAATAATTATACAATGTTTTTTTCTCATGTCAATCCCTAACAAAATACCCATTTGGAACCAAATCCTTAGTGACATTTTTTCGATATGTAATGCTTATAAAAACATAATAATCAGTAAACTACCCTTAAATAAGTTTTCACTCAAAAAATGTATACACTGATTTCAATTTTGAACCAAAATGTTAGAGCCATTTGTAAAATATTTTTTAAGTTTTTGAAAAGTTATTCATCAATAAGCTACCCATAAAAGAGTTTAATGAGAGTGGTTACCAGTGGGTGGTTGAATATTGATGAACCTGAAAAAAAATTACGTTAACTTTACAACATTATTGAGGTATCTCGCTCAAGGTTAGACAACGCCTTTGTGGATCACATCAAGACCACTTGTGGAACTTCATTACATACAAGTACATTCATACAGAACGAAATAATCTCAATTATTGGGAAACAAATTAGAAGATAAATTTAGAGCAAAGTTTATTCAGCTCAATTCTTCTCAATTTCAGCTGCCTAAACTTCAGACATTACTAATACATAAGAGTTTTCGTTGTGTATTAGATATTTGGAACATTAAACCATGAAAATTACAGAAGAATTTTTCCAATTTTTTGAATTAAGTAAGGGACGTTACTGGCAAAGGACTTGCTTCAATAATTCTTAAAAAGGAACTTCATGAAATAGGGCTTGATCTAATAAAATGAGAGAATAGGCCTACGATGGTGTTGCTAATATAAGAGCAGGATTTCCACCTGATGTTTACACTCATTGTTCGTCTCACTGCCTAAATGTATTCTTAAATGATGCATCAAATGCAGAGAATTAGAAATGTCTTTGCGATCCTTAATGACACTTGTATGTTTTTATAGCATCTCCTAAAATAGCAGTAGCGTTAAAATAAATCTTACAACAGTCATTCCATTCTTCACCCACTTTTCAAAGTATTGTGAACAAGATGGGTTGAAATGCATGAGGCTGTAGCTCTTTTCTGTGAGGCCATTCCACAGACAGTTAAGGCCTTAGAACAAAGAATTGAGAGTGGAAATGATTAGAAAGGTGCTGCCACTGCACTAATTTTCAGACTGCGTACTTCTGATTTTTTAATAAATAGAACCTTAGCAGTTTGTGAGAAACTTTCAAGAATCACGCATCATCTATTGGTATACTTACAAACTGTAAATCTTGACTTGTACTTGGCCATTGAACATTTTGACTTGGCTATATCCAAATTAAACAGCATGAAAAATAATGTTGATGCGGAGTCTCAGACGATTTTCAACAATACCGGGAATAGAACAAATGATTTTGGAGTGATACCTTCGGCACCCAGAATAACTGGAGCTCAGAGACATAGAGAACATCGCCCAGAAATTACCCCAGAAGATTTATTACTATAAGAGAAGTGTGTTCATTCCATGTTTTGTAGTAAATCAAGAATTCAATGGAAAAGAGGTTTGTGAAACACAGAAATTTATTGCGAGGATTGAACTGTCTAATTCATGAATACTCTCTGGATGAAAATGATAAAGAACCTGAGGATTGATTCAGCTTTTACATTGATGATTTGAAAAATTAATTAAGTACGTTAACATCAGAATTTTATCTGTGGCCATTGAAATGGAAAAACACTCTTCAGGACAGAAGGCCACAGAATGTTGTAAAGTTCTATTACTGAATGTAGTGATGCCCTCTTCCTGAATATTCATGTATTATTGAGGATCTTGGCAACTCTTCCGGTGAAAACAGCTTCTGCAGAACGATCCTTTTCTAAACTGAAACGCATGGAAGACCAATCTTCGAAGCCACTTGGGACAGTAAAGACTTACATGGTTAGCATTGATGACACTACATAGGAAACCAGTACACATTGATAAAATTATAGAAACTTTTATGCTACAACCTAAGAGAATAAAAGGGTTAATTGTTTCTCTTACCATGAACAATGAATATTCTTTTATCATAGAATATATTTTTAATGTATTGTGATGTATATACATTTAGAATATATAATTATTGATCTATAATAAATTTGTTTTATTTTAAATAAATGGTTATATTTTCGTAAAAAAAATTGTGCCTACCCCCCAAAAATATTTTCTGGCTACGCGACTGGCAGGAGGGAGAACTGGCATCAGTGCATGTGGAATCAAGACGAAACGCTTCAGTTTCAACTATTAAAAAGCACCTTTTTCTCATGTCATTTTCGAAAGGGCTGGTTTTATTAGTGGATTATTTATTTTCACGTCGTCTCTTATAAGTTTAAAATAAATAGGATTTTGATTAAAGGGTGTAATTTCTAGTCAAAAAGTCTAATTTGTATTTACCAAAAAAAGGATTTTAAAAGTGTGAAAAGGTTTAAGTCTCTATGTGACTAGATAATTTTTTAAACGTTTTCCAACCAAGTGACAGTGTCTGATTGCATCTTCAGAATTGAATTTGAAAAACAGTTTATTACTCCTGCAAATAAATGAACTACTAAGTAAAAACTGAATGAAACACTTTTTAGTAGCCTACCTATTTCATTGAATTTAATTTGATGATTCAAACACATTTTTTTAATTGTTTGATTTTTAAACTATCGGTAAAACTTCACTAAGTTACGATAACCTATAACACCCCCTCCCCCATTTCACGCAGTGTAATGCTATGATGGACCCCTTCCTCCCCTCAAGTGCGTTACGTAATACATGTATGAACCCTAGGCAGTATCCCCCCCGTGATTCTAGTGTCAAACCATGTGGCTACCAGTATGAGAATATATATTCCACTGACCAGCCCTAGTCCTGAACTGATCCAGCTCAGAACAAAACAGTGTTACTTTTTTTTAAATGTGTGTTTGTATTGATACGACATGTTCCTCATTTATATTTGTTGAAGGGAAGCGACTCAATGCAGAATGAAAAGGATGTTCTGAAGAGGGACACGTACTATATAGACTGTGAATATCCCCCTTCCACAGGAGTTAAAAGCAAATGTCGAGCAGGAATGTCTAGGCAAGAGAGACTGCAAAACGAGTGTCTTCCTTCAGCTCTGGTATGCGGGTTGCGTCACAGGCATGTAGGAGGATATAATCCTGTCATGTCGTTGGGCTGCAATTACACGTCACTTGGCACACGGGCTGTGCAGCTATACTCGTGGTCAGCCTTGAAGTCGAGTTCAGCAGGAACAGGAGTGAGACACAAGCATGTAACATACTACCCCTTTACTGGGTCACAATTACACATTCCTTTACGCTGACCTGGCAGATATATTCGTGGTCAGCCAGAGTTAAATCATATTCTGTGGGACTATACGCTTATAAAGGAAACAACCATGTATAGAATATTACCTTGACATTGATCAATAACTATAAGTTATACTTATTTTATTTTATTTGATATTTTAAAGTAAGAATAATCATTGCTTGATAATTAAAAATATTTGAATAATTTATAAAAGTGCAGACAAAATATAATATTTTTGTTGTATCAATATATAATTCAAAAGCTTTTTTTACCAAAACAGTAAATCACATGGTACTCACCTGCTCGGTGGCGTAGTTAGCTAACGCGCTAGTCGTGTTGAGCTCGACTGCTGAGGATGGGGAGATCAAGGTTCGAATCTCGGTTGGGTGAACTGGGTGTGGTTTTTCCTAAATGGTTTTCCACTCTCCCTCCACGCAAATGCGGGTTTACTTCCCCTATATTCAACCTTCCCAATTCCCAACCCATTATAGTAATTAGTACTTAAGCGGATAACCCGAACGGGTAGTAAGACGCGGTGCTAAGTTTATTACATGGTACTCGCTTTGAGTATCCTATTAAATATAAATTTGTGATTTTTTGCTCAATAATACTTGGGTATAGGCTGAGGATTCGAAAAATCACTTCTTTACTGGTGATTTTATTATTTCTCTAAGCATAGGCCTTAATACATGTGTATATACATTAATACATATGTACATAACTAATACATACATAAATCAATATGTACTGTACATTCTATTTATTCCAAAAGGTAGAGTAGTCTTACGTTGATGAATTTCCAATGTCCCTAACTATTTAGCTATACCATAGTGGAATAATGCAAGCTAAACGAAGAGTATATACATATATTTGTCCACGCTTATAGAACATAATTAATTTAAATTTTGCTCAATAACTAAATCTAAATAAGCTTTCAAAAACTATCAACATATAAGAAATTATCCACAAACCTTGTCAAAATATTTATAGCTTAACAAAATTAAAAATACTAGATTTAACTTGACCAAAATAAATATTCGTTCTTACGTGTGGAACCGACCTAAAAGAAGTGAATTGAAAAAGCTTGTATTGTACAAAATACCCTTTGTAAGAAATTGATCAAACAAAAATCAACGCCTTGCTATTTTTTCAATGCCCACACTATCGAGATATTTAGAATAGGTTCGAATCTCGGTTGGGTGAACTGGGTGTGGTTTTTCCTAAATGGTTTTCCACTCTCCCTCCACGCAAATGCGGGTTTACTTCCCCTATATTCAACCTTCCCAATTCCCAACCCATTATAGTAATTAGTACTTAAGCGGATAACCCGAACGGGTAGTAAGACGCGGTGCTAAGTTTATTACATGGTACTCGCTTTGAGTATCCTATTAAATATAAATTTGTGATTTTTTGCTCAATAATACTTGGGTATAGGCTGAGGATTCGAAAAATCACTTCTTTACTGGTGATTTTATTATTTCTCTAAGCATAGGCCTTAATACATGTGTATATACATTAATACATATGTACATAACTAATACATACATAAATCAATATGTACTGTACATTCTATTTATTCCAAAAGGTAGAGTAGTCTTACGTTGATGAATTTCCAATGTCCCTAACTATTTAGCTATACCATAGTGGAATAATGCAAGCTAAACGAAGAGTATATACATATATTTGTCCACGCTTATAGAACATAATTAATTTAAATTTTGCTCAATAACTAAATCTAAATAAGCTTTCAAAAACTATCAACATATAAGAAATTATCCACAAACCTTGTCAAAATATTTATAGCTTAACAAAATTAAAAATACTAGATTTAACTTGACCAAAATAAATATTCGTTCTTACGTGTGGAACCGACCTAAAAGAAGTGAATTGAAAAAGCTTGTATTGTACAAAATACCCTTTGTAAGAAATTGATCAAACAAAAATCAACGCCTTGCTATTTTTTCAATGCCCACACTATCGAGATATTTAGAAAGTAATTGTTACGTTAAAAAAAAAAAATCGTTTATTACAGTGGTTATTATTGAAATAGGAAAGGGATGAGATAGGTTTATTATAGGAAGTACACTGATATTTGCATGAAGGTAGAATGGAAAACCCACAATTTGCATAAACACCCTAATGCATTCTTCCATAATTTAACTAAGTCGTATCTCCACATCGTCGGCAGTTCAGTCTTTAATGTGCTTCATGCCCTATTTCATGAAATCACTGGCTCACGTTTGATTCTATAACACTTTGTTTATTCAATTTTCCATTATATAAACACAAAAATTACTTTAATAAAATCACACTCAACACTAGGATTGGACTAATTTAAAATTTACCTCCAACCCTGGAAACTCGGTTTCTTCTGTGGTCCACGATCGGCCATTCCTGTCACAAAGACGCATGGAGGGGACTAATGGAAGCGAGTGGAAAGTTGAAATGGCCCTGGAGGTACATTTTAGAGGACCTTGATATGTGTTCCCTGATGGGTGAAGTAGGGCTGGGGGAAGGAGTAGGAAATCTCGGAGAATTCACTGGAGGAGTTGATGGCAAAAGTGAAGAGGGACAAATAAAGAAAGGAAGCAAGAAATTTGATGGAGGGAGATGAGTGGTAGCTGGGAGGGGGAGGTGGTTGGAGTAATATGTTTGCCACGTGACGTGTTTGCTAACATCTTGTGAAATATGGCCTAATATTATTTCTTAAAAGGGGCGAAAGAGGAATAAAGATAGTTGTCAGAATCTCTCAAAAGGAAGTGAAGGGGGGAAATATGAAATTGTTGTCTTCCTTAAAATAAAAAAACAACCCAAAATGAAATTATAAATTAAAAAAAAACAAATCACAAACATTGTTTTACACTATATTCTCATAGCACTGATAAGAGCTTTATTTAATTTATAACTGTGCCATATAATATTTGAGGAGTTTCTTTGTTTCGTGTAATTGTAATGTAATTATAATGGCGTGTCTGGATCACTCGTAGCTCAGTTTGTGGAAAGATTAGCCGATTACCAAGGGGACATCTGAATGTACACTCGTACATAATTTTAGTAGAGGCTCTTTCCATGTCCCGATGAGATGAGTTGAGATGATAATAGTGAATATGACGGGGTGGATCCAATAAAGATCTTGACTCAACGTAAAGCTAATCAAACAAAACGTGAGTGACCATTGGATTTATTTACCCTTTGAAAAAAATGCTCTGGTATTTTCTGGGAATCAACTCCGCAACCTCTAATACAGCAGCCAGGCACTCTGACAACTATGCCCACCCGGAGGCTGATAGTGATTGATATTAAATATTAATATGTTATCGTGTTATCCGAAATAGTGGCCAAGGGGTCTCAGGCGTTAGTTGTACTTGGCTGCTATTGACGAGAAACTTGATTGAACTAGTTGGTTTTTACAAATGGGGCTTTCCTTGTGTTTCTCCCGTCCTTCCTTCACGCTAGTATATATATATTTATATATATATATATAGCCCGTATAGGTGGCTGCGTGGTCTAAAGCGCAACTCTCGTAGTAGACCAGACTGTCGATGATGGGGAGATCTAGGCTTGAATCTCGGTTGGGTGTACACTGAAGGTGATTTTTCTAAAATGGGTTTTTACCCTCCCTCCACTCAAATGCGAGTGCACTTCCCGTAAATATAACCTCCATAGTACCTAAAACCCTTGGCGTAATTAGTACAGTAACGTATAACCCAAACGGATGGTAAGACGTGGTGCTAACAAAAACTAATATATTTCTTCAAATCATCCTCTCTCACTCCCACCTCATAAACTGAATTGTTAATATCCCTTGTATTATACTAAATAGTAAACTTTTTAATCAGTCAATTTAGCTGGATAACTATCAGGTAAAATCTTACGTTTTTGGTAGATTTTAAAACATTTGAATACTTCCTACCAAGGTTTTAATTGACATCCTTGACCAACGTGTGAACAATAACCCTCCCGGACTCCTTAGAGAGATTACGGCTGTCTCTTAATCACTATAGTTCACAATATAGAACCATATATTATATATTTAAAATGGGGTGTGATAAAGCCCACAATTTTGTAGCTCTAAAAAAAATGTATACGGTAAAAAAAGTTTTTCCTGTAGATTCGTAAAGTTTAATTTTCTACACTTATTTATTTCAACGTTTCTTGAGCATTTGTCATGATCATTTGAAAATTTTAAAAACAACTTTCTCTGCATGTAATATGTGTATGTTCATATGTTACTACGTTTATCACAAGTAATATCAATTTTTGATATTAATCCATGTATAAAATAAAACTAAACCCATCTGTTATATAAATACAGAACTTAAGGCTTGTTCTCTTACACCACACCTTAAGAACAGTGACATTTATTTATTTGACTATTCTAAGATCTATTACTTGGAGTATAAATTATTGCATTATTTTAACACCCACAAAGTAGCGTATAGTTCAAACTCTGAGAAGAAATAATTTGTTATTGTTCCTAAACTTTAATCAAGTTTCCATGTGCCGAAAAGCATCCATAATTTATTGATATTATTTATTATTATTTTAATTGGTACATTCAACAAAAAGCATTTTTTTTAATTTCTTACATCAAGAGAGAGTATTGTGATCGTGAAAATATCATTCTAGAGATTATGACAAATGTTTATATTTTATGTGAATACGAATCCAAAAAAGTGGATTTTACAATTCTATCTATCCCCATGCTGGTCCATTTGTACATCTGGCTTACCTTGCCACGGATTCAAAACGGTTTGATATATTTTTTCAAAAAAAATGTATTTGCAATAGGGCTGGGCTATACCACAAAACTATCTTTTCTTTCCCTCCACATCTTCGAGATAAAGTATTGTGATCGTGAGAAAATCGAACTCAATATTTCGAAAATATCGAAGTTTCATGACCCCCTGAAACAAAAAAAATGGTGTTCGCATTGCCATCTGATGTATGTACCTCAGTCCAGAGCAGAAAATATTTTACCGATTAGGCATCTGGAGTTTTAATAAGGTCTCCCCGAGGGGTTTTTGGATTTAGATATCCAACCCTAAATTCAAGGGTAGTTTACTGAAGGTCGAAAAGGGGAAAAAAAACCTACTTTCTCGAAATTTGCTCTAACGATTTTGATTTAATTTTATTTAGACACTGTTTATCACTAATAACAAGATGGCAGTTCTCATTTTCTCATGAAAATGCCATTGGGGGTACTTTACATGGGAAATTTATTTTTTATTTTACATAATTTATCCACAACTATTTTCGATACGAAATAACTTATCATTGTAAATTTGTAGTGCTATTAGAGATTAAAATCTTTTATTTGAAATATATTATTATAAAACTAATAATTTCTCAGCTATAAGGAAATAGATATAATTTTTAATTCAAATCCTGGAAAATGAATTTGATTCTTATGTTCTTTGGTGGACAATGATTAGTTAAGTAACTAACAGTGTATATTATTGATTAATTTATTATTTTTAATATAGTGTTTTTACAACAATGTATAGACCTACTATTTAATTTCACAAATCTAAGGAGATTTTAATAAATGTATATGTTTATAATATAAAAGCGGGATAAATTATGTGTTGTGCACCATACCATTTATTTTGTTTTCGCTCTAGCCCTTCAACTAAGCGTAGATTACTAATTAGTGAATCTTTTTAATTCCAAATTTTTCGAGAAAGGCTATAAAGATATTTTTAAAATGCATATCTAGGATTTGTTTGACTTGACAAGTAACACTATATAGTTGGTTTTTGGGCAAATATTTATTGATGTGTTATTTACTTGTGACAAATTTTTTCAAAAACTAGAAATATTTTACTAAATATGGCTGTAACTATTTAGTTCCAAATGAGTATTTGGGAGTGTTTGACATGAATTAAAGCTGGATACTTATTTTGGGGGAAATTTTAGCATTGGTTAGTTTAATAATACTGTTTTTTTATTTGAATATAATAAAATTGTATTAGTAATTTGGTTAAAAATTGATACGGGAAACTGTTTTATATATCAATAATAACGATTCTTTATTTATCTAAAATAAATTAGATTAAAGTTTGTTTACTTACAGTACACCTTAAAAAGATTTTAGAAAATTTAAATGGTTTGAAGATTGGCCTTTAATATTGAATTCCAAATAGGATATGTTTAATAAATTTTCATTGTAAATAAGAATACGTTTTTAATTTTATAATAACATATAATTTTGGGGTAGTTAACAAACATTTTTTTAAATTTGAATTTTGTTAAATAAATTAAACAATTTGGTTTAAAATTGGTAATTAGGGAGTGATTATTTTGATTAACATGATGAGGTGTTTGTTTTATCAGTAAAGCTTTAAGGGTACCTTACTGAATTTAAAATATTGAATCTAAATGTAATACATGATATGAGAAAGTGTGTGCAATTGTGTCATACCTTTTATCTTAGTACCGTGTCTTGCTACCTGTTCAGGTTAAATGGATATATGATCATTACTCAAATGGGGTAGGTATGAGGAATAAAGCATTTTAGAAGTAATCTACCCACTTTTTCAAGGTAGTAGTGTGAACAATTTTTTTTACCAAAAGCCATCTTCACTCAAAAACTACCTGACAAAGATTCGAACAGCGATCTCTCCGTCTTTAGCAGGCCAGTCCAACACGAGGGTGGCGCTTTAGACCATTCAGCTACTGAAGTGGGTATTAACGACTTAATATAAATATTAGATTAGAAACGGGTATCTTGGAGCAAAACTACCCGCATTAGCATGAATGTGTATTGGAAGCCACAGTGAAATATTAAAACCGAAAAACCAACCCGAGTACACCCAGCTGAGATTCGAACCTCGGGTTTCACGTTATCTGAAATCCAGTATATACTGAGACTGACGGTTTAGACAATTTAACTACCGATACGAGTATTATAGTGCTTAAAACCAGGAGCTTACATATACACTGATTTTGACTAGAAGAACTGTGTAAAAAACTCAAACATATTTCTTTGCAGCTAACATCTATAACATTTTACCATATTATTTTTGTTGTTTTATAATGATTTTGATAATATCTATCAAAAGTGATAGCTGCAGGTAACATGATTTGATGTATGAATATATTATAATTATTATAGTACCTTTAGTAACTAACTCCTACTGTTCTTCCTACCAAAATCATACTTTAGCTTACATATCTTACATAGGTACCGCGCATCAACGCTGCAAAGTATTTGGTGTTATCAACGCGTTTCCCTTAACATTTAGGTAATACGTATAAGAACTAATTATGCAAATTTACTAGAAATAAGAAAGGTTGAATTTATAGTAAGTGTACTTGCATTGACTTGGAGGGATATTGGTAAATTATTTAACAAATACACCCTTAGTACTTCCAAATATGATTCAAGCACTTATCTTACCACCACCGGTAGTCCGGTATATTTTAAGATTGACGCCCTAGACCGTTCGATCACCGAATTGGTTCGCTGTAAAATGGCTAGAAAAATAAAGCAAGGGTTTTGGGGGAGGCGGTTTGGATCCCGGACATTAATCACAAATGTATTCATCAGCTGTAAAAGTTATTAGCTTTTCCTTGAATTAAGTTATTTCCTTTATTTGGGTTAATATTTGCTTTATAGTTTAATCTTATTAATAACCGCGTATTACTACCCGTTCGGGCTAAATACTAATTACGCTAGTGGCTTTATGGATTAGAAAGATCTTATCAAAAGGGTGTGTATCCACGTGGACGGGGAGTAGAGAGCCATTTTGGTAAAACCATCCTGAATAAACCCGACCAAGATTCAAACCTCAATCATCCCGTCATGGGCATTCTAGTCTACTGTGAGAGTAGTGACTTAGATGCGGCCACCAACGATTATTTTATATAATTTAATTTATAATGTAACTGATAATAAAACTCTTTAAACTGTTTTCTCTATTAGTTTTGTATTTTAATTTATATTAATAAAATGTTTAATACTAGGTGGAAGGATACGTTAGAAAAGATTAGTGTTCTTTACGGTTTTTATAGCAATACATATTTTTTATCAAAATAAATCAACTAATTCTATAGTAGAAACATGGAGTTTAATTTTCATCACCTGGTGATTACAACAGTTTTCTATATCGGTCAAGACTGTCCTAAAATTTAGTGAAATTTTTTCATCTTCATTTAGAAAGTGTCTCATAAAATGATAATATGCTCATGACCGATATTAAAACACTTCATTTGTAGAACTTTAAACTCTCTGTTTCCACTGGAACAATATTCTATTAATTATTACAAACCAATATCGTAGTTTAAAAACTGCCAGCATGCTAGATTTTTCTGATGTTTCCTTTACATCATACCTAATGGTAGTGACTCACATCGGTTTCATGTGAACTTTTTTTTACATCAATTACTGTTTCCAGCCTGTGGCCTGGGTCAATTTTTAATTTAAGTAATATATTTTCCAATACTGACTGGATAGGCCTGTCATAGTTTCATTTGCATTATAATCTAACTTAAAACGAGGACAGGCACAACTTCCGGTCCCACTCTCGTTTATTAATCACGGTGAAAGGGTACACCCACATTTCATCAATGATAAATTTTTCGGCCATACTGAGGATTAAACTCGGGACTCTTGGTTCAGTAGACAGACACGCTACCAACTAAGGGGTTGGATTTGCACGTGTACTAAACAATTTAATGATTAGTATAGCTTTCCCAATACGGGGAGTTTTTGGTGTTTCAAATTCTAACCGTGTGTCTTGACAATGCTTCTTTAATTTCTCTAAAGCCCTTGAACAGATTGTAAATTGGTTGTAAGAAAAATTAAACTCAAGATTTTGATAAACGTCACTGTTTCATGACCATCTGAAACTGAAAGAGTATTTTTCGCGGTGTTGTATCAGGCTGTCTGTATCTCTGAGATGAACGGAAACAATTTACACGATCGGGCATAAACTTGGTATTTAGGTTTTAATATGGTTCCCCCTAATATTTTTTGAAACTAGCTATTCAAACGTAAAATCTAGACTAGTTTACTAAAAGATAAAATAGGAAAAGAAATCACGAAATTCTATTTGAAGATTTTGAAAGGATCATTAATTTAGTCACTGTTTAACATTAAAAACAAAATGTAAATTATAATTTTCCTATGAAAATAACTTTGAGGGTTGTTTACATACATACAATCATACATACATACATACATACATACACATACATACATACATACATACATACATTTATACACACATAAATACACACACATACACACATACATATATATATACACACATACACAAACATACATACATACATACATACATACATACATACATACATACATACATAAATACATACATACATACATACATACATACATACATACATACATA
>CABFWB010002654.1:26363-65709 GCA_902151455.1 Timema bartmani | reverse complement strand
ATACATACATACATACATACATATATACATACATACATACATACATACATACATACATACATACATACTTACATACATACTTACATACATAAATACATACATACGTACATACATACGTACATAAATACATACATACATACATACATACGTACATACATACATACATACATACATAAATACATACATACCCAATCATGCTGTTCCTTTACGAAGTAGGCAAGAAACTGTGCATATACCTTTAAAAAATTCTCCGTGCGTACTTAATCCATCCTAATTAACTTTCTCAAATCTTCGTATCCTTGCATACTTCCTTCACTTCAACACCATCCATATACCGAGCCATACAAGCTTTTTTATTCTTAAAACTATTAATGGTTTTCTTTTTCACATATTCAACCTCAAAATTTAGCCACGACTTACATATCTTACCCCTTCCTTTTGATCCACACACCCTACCTTTATATAATTATTTATTAATCTGATCCACACTCATCCTTCATACCAATAATTATTTATGGCTTACAAGCAAACATAATATTTTTATGGACAATTTTGAAATAATAAATTGATTGTTATGTTATCTCAATATATTTCTGTTACAGTATATATTTTTTCATTTATGCCCTTTAGTGGAGTGTTTTATTCAGCAACAACGTAGATTATGTCGTTACACAAATCTTTCAAGTTTATAGTAAATATTTATCTTTTAAGATTTAAGAGAGATCAATTTTGTTCGGTGCAACAATACAATTTAATCTAAATGGTTTACACTTTTTATTTCACGCAATTATTAATGGAGTCTCCTTAAATTTTAATAACCTCTTACTTTCTTTATTATTGCAATTAAAATGCGTATACTTCGAACACAAAGTTGGGAAGGGTGGAAAAAATGGTCTACTGAGTGGAAAGATAGTTTGACTTGCAACGTTGTAAAGGTCCTTAAATTACCATTTTTTATTTGATCTTCAAAAATACTTAACTCTAATTTTTATGTTAGAAAATGCTAAAAGAAAACGAACAATTTATACTAATTTAATATAATCTAATTGGAAACGCCAAATGAACAAGATATTCCTTATATTTAAATAAATCCTACCTACCACATAATTATTTCTAATATTTTTATTACAAATACACTGATAAAAATTTTAGAATCCTGTTTATTAAAAAAAATGAATTAATATTACTACTTACGTTATGGCATTAGAAACTCAAAAGTGCATTGCGGTATTGACAAAAGTACGCCACATATTCCTATTTTGAGTTAGCTATGTCCAGTCAACCTCATTACACCCTATCTCTATATTAATCTAGTTTATCCAGTCCCCCTCCTTACACCCTATCCCAATCTTATGCTATTTCTATCCAGTCCACCTCATTACAACCTATCACTATCTTGAGCTAGTTCTACCCTGGCCACCTCATTACACCCTATCCCTATCTTGAGCTAGTTCTATCCAGTCTCCCTCATTACATACTGTCCCTATCTTGAGCTAGTTCTATCCAGTCCACCTCATTACACCCTATCCCTACATTGAGCTAGTTCTATCCAGTCCACCTCATTACACCCTAACTATTTCATGTCCCTTCTAATGTTATTTTCCCCATCTGTGCCTATGTCTTCCCAATGGTATTTTTCCAATGGTCTCTGGCCAATGTTTTCTTCCCAATGGTCTCTTCCCATTGGTTTTGACAGTGGGGTATCATTTAGGAAAAAAATACCTCAGTACACCTGACTGGGTTTTGAACTCTTAACTCGTCACTGTCAGATTATTCTATTGAGAGTTACGTCTTAGACCATGTGATATAGCTGTAGTCTACATAACATTATTTTAATTCTCACTCTATACATGTTTAGGATTTAGGATTTTTATTTTTCCCGCAGGACTTATGGCACTAAAGTGATCATTGTTTTGTCAATTTGCCGGTAAATATTTCCTTGACTTTTTTTTTACTACGTCTTACTATCCATCAGGTATATCCAAATATAACCATTCCCCAAACGTAGTGATGAGGAAGGTATGGTTTAAAATATTTTCAACTACATTTGAATTAAGGAATAGAAGGAAATTATATTTGAATAAACCTTCTCATTGCACCAATCACACCCAATTTCCTCCACTTCCAAACAGAGTGAGTCCCTGGCTTACAAAGTCTACATTAACAGCTATCCTCTCCTATTAAATTAAAACAAACATAATTAACTCCCTAAAACTTATAGCGACACAACACCAGTCGACTAGCATTTGTTTGAGTTTTCAGGGACACACTAAACTATTTTAGTTTGTATTTTCTTTTCCTCAAAACGTTTTATTTCAAAAAATACATAATACTTGTCTGAAATTAATATTTGTATCTCTCATCGTTAATTTCTAGAAAGTAGGTCTCCAAACACTGAACATGTTTTTGTTTTTTTTCAGTACTTAAAATCTGTTAATAATAATAATATATAATAATAATAATAATAATAATAATAATAATAATAATAATAATAATAATAATAATAATAATGGCGTGTTTGGGCTACATTAATTTGTTGACCAGTTTGTGGAAAGATTAGCCAGTACTAACGTACCGTTTCCCAGGGGACGCCCGAATGAACTAATCGTCGTCCTTTCCGTGGAGGCTCTTTTCATGTCCCGATGAGATAATATGAGATTAGATGATGATAGTGTGTCTACCAGGTAGGTGCCAATAAAGATCTCATCCTAGCTTAAGCCTGATTAACGAGACTCTGTTAACCATGGGAATTATTCCCCTTTCGAGAAAATTTACTCTGGTAACAGCCGGAAATTGAACCCGTGACCTCTAGTTCACCAGCCAAGGGCTCTGACCACTATACCTCAATAATTGTTATCGGTGGTTAGTAAAACATGATATGAAGGAATTACAAAAATAACAAATTGCTTTTATTATTAACTGTTTCTTGGGATTATATTTTAGTAAATAATTAATAACTTAAATGACGATATTTTTGTATGAGTATTTTTTTTATCGTTTTGTATTTTGTTTTATAATGATGGTGAATTTGAAGGTAATGACTCACATTGGGGAATCCTCTATATTTGTAACCATTACTCACAATTCCCCTTATCATGGGGATGCATATGGATTTACTAACTAAGGTAAAATTGCCAAGTTGTGGGAACACTCCTTAAAATATTTTATCAACCTAGAAGGACACGTTCCGATAATGCTAGACTTCAAAGTTTGACAATATGGCAATCAAACTAGCGGTATTATACTTCCACTGCATTCAGGTACAGAGGGGAAATTCCCATCCAGAATATTTGATTTGACCGAATTCAGTCTCGCAAATCATCATCTTGTTAGGGTCCAATTGAGCCGAGTAGATCAAGTGAATGGGTCCAAAGGGTAGGTAATAGGAATAGAGAGGGGAGATAATCAAAGTTGGCTCTGAGGGCAAAGAATACGGTGCCTGAACTGCTTCATGAATTACTAAGGAATAATTAATCCTATCATTGTTAGTCAAGACACAATTATCATGTGGTACGTCAAACAAAGGTAGTTTGAAGTTTAAGAAAGAGAAATAAATTATTATTTGAAAAGTTCGATATGAAAATTTGATTTATGTACACCCCGTTTACCTGTGAAAGTGCCATGATGTATTACACCATTGCCATATGCTATAAGCTGTACCATAGTGCAACCCGTCAAAGTGAGCTTGCTGTCTTTCAGGGTTAAAAAGAATACCTTCAATATTATGCATGAGGAAGATATTATTCTTTTGTAGGTATTCTAAAATACCATTTGTTATTATTTTAACATATGCCATCAGGGTTCGTTAGCTAGAAATTCCTGGTCTTCTGCTGGTAGAGGTGGATATGTATAGTACCTGTCTTCTGAGGTTGGTCCACCAAGTAGGTGGTGTTAGTTCATTCTGATGAGATGATGTGATGATAATCATGATGATGATTATGTAGTGCCAGTTGAAGTTCTAAACTTAGACTAAGCCTAATTATTCAGACCATGACAACCGTAGTAACAATTCATCCTGGGGAAAGATTCCAAAGGTACCACCATGAATCGAACCAGAGACCTTTAGATTAGGAGCCAGAACTTTGCATAGTAAAACAAGATACAGACACCCTGGTATTAACTTGAAATTATCCATTGTTTTCTCACAAAGTAGTCTACAGTAGGATTATCCAAGTTGAGACACTGCAATTTCCCTGATTTAAATTAGACGATCTATATGTCACATTTATATAAATCACGCACAGAGTTCTACTGGGTTGTAGCAAAGCAAAGGAGAAGCAAAACTACTTTGGGTCCTTTTGACAAATATGTTAATTTGTTAAAGTGGGGGGAGGGGGGAAAGCTGTGCTATAATGACTAAACAAATAGTTTTGTATTATGTTTCTTTTGTGTTTATGACGTAGTTAATATGGTGATTCGCGAATAGAAAGGGGTGCGTATTTATCTTATTCATTTATAAATCCCCCATACCTGAGCTAGAATGACCACACTGTATAGTGTCACGTGATGCTTCCTTTGTATGGATGACGTAGTTGGTCGGCCGCTATATCTAAAGGGATGATTGTGGATTTTTATGGAGGATGAGTGTTCGATATTCACGACCAAAAACGGCTGTACCGATCCATGAAACGTTCAGCAGTTGTGTTTTATTTGCTTTGTTTTGTAATTTTGGATGCTCTTGTTTATTTTATGTATTTTGAATATTGTTTATATTCTAAGTCATCCTTTATTATTCTACTACATTAATATAGTGTTCTAAGACTTAAGCATTTTTCAAATTAGTGAATATATTTTAACTTATTATCGAATAAGTACTTAATTTATTTTTGTTATTAAAATAATCATCAGATTATCTTTCTGCCTTTATGTTTATAGCTTTGTGAAACATTATCTTCAAATAACCTTTAAATGAGTTTATACTTTCAACAGAAATATCTACCCACCTCGATGGCCTCATGGTCTACAGCACTAGTCTCACAGTAGATTAGACTGGCAAGGACGGGTACATCACTAGTCTCACAGTAGACTAGACTGGCAAGGACGGGTACATCACTAGTCTCACAGTAGACTAGACTGGCAAGGACGGGTACATCACTAGTCTCACAGTAGACTAGACTGGCAAGGACGGGTACATCACTAGTCTCACAGTAGACTAGACTGGCAAGGACGGGTACATCACTAGTCTCACAGTAGACTAGACTGGCAAGGACGGGTACATCACTAGTCTCACAGTAGACTAGACTGGCAAGGACGGGTACATCACTAGTCTCACAGTAGACTAGACTGGCAAGGACGGGTACATCACTAGTCTCACAGTAGACTAGACTGGCAAGGACGGGTACATCACTAGTCTCACAGTAGACTAGACTGGCAAGGACGGGTACATCACTAGTCTCACAGTTGACTAGACTGGCAAGGACGGGTACATCACTAGTCTCACAGTAGACTAGACTGGCAAGGACGGGGAGATCTAGTTTAGAATATTGGTCGGGTCTACTGAGGGTGGTTTTTCTCAAATCATCCTCCACTCTCCTTTCGCGCAAATGCGGGTATACTTTCTATAAATATAACCTACTTCATTCCTAAAAACCATTAGGTACCGTAATTAAAATTTAAACGTATAACCTGAAGGGATGGTAAGACGCAGTGCTTAAAAAAAACAGGATTGCAAACACATTCAATCCCTTTTATTTTACATATGTTTTGAGATCTAATATAGTATTTTATTATCTCACAATAGCCTACTTGAACTTTTATAAATATCTTCTAAATCTTAACGGTAATAATATAAAACTAATGAGATCTTGGTCAACAATAATAGTATTATGTTTTCCTATTCTTGTGTCGTGTTGCCAGACAGACCAATTAGAGCAATACCCTGCTTATACCAACCAATTAGCACTCTTGAACATAATACAACATCGTAATATACAGCCATAAATTATATGTACTTTTATTTATTAACAGGATATTTATCTTATAATGAATATATATATATATATATTTATATCAGGGTGTGAATTTATAATATGTTATAATCAAATAATAGTTTTACAGAATTTATTGGTTCACCCCAACCTAATTTTATAATAAGCACAACAATCAATCTCCATATAATACATGTTCTAGTTTTACTTTGTCAGCACGTCTTACTATCCGTTGGGGTTTTGTAGGTGTACTAACTACACTAGTGTGCTAGGGATAGGGAAGATTGACCTTAGAGAAAGTGTACGAGCATTTGTGTGGTGAAAGACTGGAAAGCCATAGAGGAAATACAACCCTAACGTATATATTATCAGGCTTCAAACCTCGACCACCTAGTTATCAGCATTCCAGTATATTGTAAGAGTGACGTCTGTAACCATTCGAAGTAAGTATCTACTAACTAAAAATATAAATAACCAAGTTCCCTTTGGTGATTTATTTTATTCACTTGGAATTCGGAAAGATTAAATAATTAGATAGAAGCATTATTAACTTAGTTGAAGTGTCAGATTGTAAATTAAAAGAAAATTGTTTGATGAGTAATTAAATTTTATTTTATTTTAAAAGAAAATGTGAAACTATACAAAACTATGTTGGTATAGAATTATTTTAAGAATAAGTTTTGCTAGTTAGGTTTAGTTCCAAAATATTCATCGCACATATAACATCATTTTAGTAAGCCTTTTTAACACCAACGTATAATGCTACATCAATATAATTGAATAACTTGTACTATAGTAAAATAAAGAAATGTAAATACAAATAAATATTTGGGATAGCATAAATTATAAAAACAATTAAAAAACTAAGGATAATATTGATAATCGTGTTCCATTATAAAATGCAATACAACCATAATTTATTATGTCAAAGACTGGGATGATATATTTCAATGCTACTTTGTAAACTGTACACTACTATCAATATCTAAATCTCGGTTTAAAATAAGTTTAATAAATATAAATGTGAAAATGAAGGTAATCTTTTGAAGCGTGACCTTAAAGACACAGGGAAATACAACTACTTTGAAAAGGTTAATCCAGGTTGTTTCTTATGAGAATGATTTCAGCATTATTATTTAACAACCTCGTTACAACTTCATTATGAATCTTTCATCTAAACTTAAGGTTAACACATTTTTACTACCGATTATATGAAAGGATAAAATCTAGTTTACAAGTTGTGGAAACCATACCGAAAATGGTTTCTCTTTAATGAAAAGCTGTTTCATTCTATTTGACTGGTTTTCCAAAGTTTGTGTGTCTATAGTTGGATACGTAGAAAAGTTATTTCCCAGTAGAAAACTACACGTCTCACCATTCGTCTATTTAATCTTACAAGTGGGGCAGGGGATGATTAAATAATTTGGTACATATGAATTCAATTTTCATTACATATTTTCTTTTATTCGTATTTAAAAATACCTATTGTAAACTCTTTTTAGAGTATGCCACCAAGTTACTTTACCCCAATGAGATAGTGTGATGATGATAATGATAATGTGTCAGTAGAAGTCTTTAGATCAAACCTAAACCCAATCAACCAGATCATAGCAGCCATAAAAACAATTCACCTTCGATAATAATACTTATTGAATCGCTGGGAATCAAACCCTGTACCTTTGGATTAGTAGCTAAGAATGCCAACCACTAAACCAAGAGGCCAGCCTCTTTTATAATTGATGTTTTGATTACTTTACATCCATTAATTTTGTCCAGCCTTTAGTCAGTTTTATATTCAAGCCATATACATTCCACTACCGGCTTGCTGTCTTATAATCTGACTTAAGGTAAAGACAGGCATAATATTCCCAGTCCCCGGCCGTTACTTTATCAATTTTAAATAGTAAACCCACATTTCACCAATAATAAATGTGTCGGCCATGCCAGGAATCGAACCCAGGACTCTTAGCTCGGTAGACAGTACACGATACCGACTGAGCTAAGGTGTCGGATTAATAATATCAACCATAGAAAAGTGATTTAGATGCTTGTCCAAGACAACAGGCACCATCAGTATGCAACCTAGAGTTCTCAAGTCATGGACATGGGTTGTGGTTCCCTGCAAGAGGTTAGACCCTTGATGAGGGGATCATGGGGGGTGGTGTCCCGTCTGGTAAGGTCCACTTTGTAGCGGTCACGCATCCACGACCGTTGCTAAAGATCAAAAGACTCTTAGAGACCTCCCACACAGGACATACCTCCACAAGAGTCCATGGGCGGACGGCTGACGGAAAGAGAGAAGATAGAGAGATGGATGGCTATAAAAACAACCTTGTGTTCATACATACATTAAAGTTTTCTCCACCTTCCCCCTCTCTTGGCTCTTATAATACATTTTATCTCTTTATTAAATATGGACTAATACAGTTGGGCGTTGTCTGTTACACATTTAGTACTTAAAGAATAATTTTACAATCTCATGAAATATACTAATAATTTAAGAGGATTCTAAAATATAAGCTTTTACTTCCCACCGAGACGCCATATTGGCACCAGTTCCATTTTAGTGAGCAATTTGTTTTAAGACAGTCCAAATTCATTGTATTTGTTTAACTCAAGCTGTTGCGTTACGTTACTTCAATCCTGATGATAAAATAGTTTACTTAGATTAGGTGAAAGTAAAGTTGATCATAATCCTTCCTTTAACCATATATACTATTAATAATTGAGATTTTGTCAGTGATTTTGGTGTAAAAATTATATGGATAAAATATTTAATTGATAATGCAATAATTTTAGAATATTTTAGAGAAGCACATAATTGTTCTATAAGTTCGAAAAAAATAACAAAATTTAAATTTTCTTTAATTAAGTTTAGTAAAACATGTTTCATATTTAAACATATTTTGTTTAGTAATTTTTAATCTCGCAATGATTAAGGAACATTTTTTCAATTAAAAAATAATATAAATCGACTTAATAAGATTTCACTTATCAATATTTGCAAATCTTTTATTCTAAAATACTATTTGCTAAAACCACTTTTTAAAATATATCAAAATACTATATATATATTAATGAAACTATTATAAAAGTAGATAAATTAAGTTAATTTGTTTAAAATGTTAAGATTAATATCACTCTTAGTATTGGATTAACTTGAATAGTTCAATGGCTGGTTAGAGTGTGTTTAACAAATGCATCATGTTTGACCCCCATGTCTAGATGTAATTTTTCAACATAATATATTCTCTTGCTTTCTACAGCTTTTGGGTGGCATAATATTCCTATAAAGTTATGGTATCATATTTATATAAAATAACGATTAGATAAATAAAAATGTAAATACCCACTCTTATATTATAAATTAAATTATCGCTATTTAAATCAAAATAATAGTGAAACAATTCTATTTTTAGAGTTGATAGAAGATTTATACATATTCTCCACTCTCATCTCCAAATTTCTGTAAATTATTATATTGAGTTTATTATCTATTTATACTCCTCTGGTTTCGTCAAAGATATTAAGAAATAATTACAAGTACTACTATAAGAAATTTGAGGATGTGAGTAGAAAAGTCTGATCCAAAAAGGTATAGCATAAAAATGAGGAAAAGCCACGTGACACGTCTGTGGGTCTACGGCAATTTGGATTTAAAAATAACATTAATAATAATAATAATAATAATAATAATAATAATAATAATAATAATGCATGCCTGGCCCACATCCATAAGTAGCTCAGTTTGTGGAAAGTTTAGCCAGTAGAGCCAGTGAATACCTTAACCCAGCTTAAACTGAATTAACCAAACTCTGGTGGGTTATGGTAACATTTCCCCTTCCGAGAAATATCCCCTATTACCATCCTGGAATTGAACCCGGGACCTATAGGTCAACAGCCAGTGGTCACTTTGGGCTCAATTATATCTTGTATTTAAAATTACTCCCCCATTCTTCTATATTAAAAATAAACTTTTCTCTTCCTATTATTTCATCACTAATAGAAAGACAGCTTGTAATAACTATGCCCGACTCTAAATGAAAAGACGGGGCTCAATCCTAACCTGCTCTTATGAGTTGTAAACATTCCCCTCTATTAATCACTTTTCTATCTAAAATATTCCCCACGCAAACTATGTTCTTAGGAGGATTATTTTGTCCCTAATGGCTGCTAAATGAAAAATAATACATCAAGACAAAGACAAGTGTCTGTCGCGAACTTAACCAGAGTCTCTATACTCTGTTCCGTCGTGGAACGATCGTTAGGTACCGCAATGATGAGTTGAAGCAAGAGATGCGACTTTATAAAGATTATTTATATACCGTGCCGCGCTGACAATTCATGACAAATGATGTGACCCTGTTCAGAGTCTCTATACCCTTTTTTCTAATGGAACGAGTGCTACCACGCCAATTACTAATGATATGATGCGACCTTATTTAGAGTCTCTATACCCTTTTTTTCTAGTAGAACAAGTGCTACCACGCCAATTACTCACGATATGATGCGACCTTATTTAGATTCTCTATACCCTTTTTTTCTAATGGAACAAGTGCTACCACGCCAATTACTCACGATATGATGCGACCTTATTTAGAGTCTCTATACCCTTTTTTTTAATGGAACAAGTCCTACCTCGTCAACAACTCACGATATGACGCGACCTTATTTAGCGTCTCTATACCATGCAATCTCATTGAACGAGCGATACCACGACGACACACGCGAGGTGACACGACCTTTTCCAGAGTCTCTATACCTTGTCTCCTCACGAAACGAGCGCCGCCACGACGTAATGAGAAGTTACGAGAACAGAGGGATACTTCGCACGGCGTTTACTCGACGATATAAGAACTATAACGACACACTTTAAAATAATAAAAATAAAACACGGGCGGGGAGATATGAACAAAAGACAGCGAGAATCCCCTAACAACTCTCAGCTTTTACTAAGGGCGAGTGGTACAGTCACTTCTCATTGGATCACGGGACACAACGATATGGTCAACTTGTGAGGGTCGTGGTCTTGATTCTGGGCCGAGAGAGTTGGGTCGCTATTGACTGGATGCACTAGGTTGTATGTTATCCAATACTCTCTCCAGGCTAATGTTTCTTCAGGTACTTACAGAATCAACATACTTTTTTTTTCATCGAGTCCTACCATTAGTTTGGGATACGAATATTTTAACTAAGTGAAAGGTGTATGGTGGTGGAAGGTAGACGTTAAGGTGGGATGGAAGGTAACACGAGAAAAGGCCAGTGTTTTTACCGTTTTTATGCCAAAACATTTTTTTGTCCAAAATAAATAAAATATTGCTCCAGTAGAAGCATATAGTTTAATTTTCTTCACAAGGTGATATCAACAATTGTTGAATATCTGTCATGAGCAATAAACTTTTTAAATGAACATAAAAAGTTGTCTTTAAATTCCAAGACACCCTTGACATATATTCAAGAAAGTTGGAAGTCATTAAGTGAAGAAAACTAGATTCTATGTTTGTACTGAAGGTATATTTTATTTGTTTTTCTCAAAAAAAGTTTTGCTATAAAAACGGCCAAAACACTTGCTTTTCTTCAGGTAGCCTTTTATCCCACATAAAGAGGAAATGTACAAATATTTTCATGGAAGGGAAGGGAGAAATCCCCCCTCAGTCTACCCGGCCGGGGTTTGAAAACCAAACTCCATGTCACCGGGAAACCGGGCTAGATTAGACTGACATTTTGTCTTTTCACCCACCGATTCAGGAGGCTCAGTTCTTTATTCTAACCTCAGATAATGTTAATCTGTCTTGACTGGATGCACTGTTCTTAAGGTTTCTCCATACTTTCTCTACACACAGATATAGAATCCTACTAATTTCTTCCTTTTTACTTTCTCTTGACACCTCGGAAAATAATTATTGTGATCGTCAAAAAATTTGAACAAGAGGTTTGATAAATTTCGACGTTTCATGACCCCCTGAAACCAAATAGTAGTATTCGCGATGCTGTCTGTCTATACCTCATGCTAGAGGCGAAACTATTTTAATTATTAGGATATAACTTAATATATAGGGTGCTCATAAGGTCCCCTGGGGGTTTTTTGGAATTAGATATCTAGCCCTAAATTTAAGGATTGTTTACTGGAGGGCATAAAGAGAAAAAAAGGTTTTCTCGAAATTCGCTTTAACGATTTTGATGTAATGCTATATCTAGACATTGTTTATTATTATAAACAAGATGGCGATTCTCATTTTCTCATAAAAATGACTTTGAGGGTATTTAATATTAGGGAAATTTTCCCATTTTCATAATTTCTCCACAACTATTTGAGATACGAAATAACTTATCATTGTAAAGTTGAAGTACTATTAAAGATAAAAAGCTTTTATTTGAAACATAATTTTATAAAACCAATAATTTCTAAGCTATAGTCATATATATATATATATACTTATAATTCAAGTCTTTGAAAATCAATTTTATTCTTATGCTTTTTGGTGAACAGAGAAGTTTCTCTTTTCTATATTTTTCTCTAAAAGTGTTCCTAGCTTCTAATTCCATAGAGTAAGTAACAGTGTATATTATCTCATTTATGAGCTTTGTTGTAGTGTTTCTACAACAATGTTTCATAAATCTTAGACTTTCTTAGTAAATTATATTTTAATATAAAAGTGAGAGAATAACTGTGCGATGCACAGTACCATTTATTTAATAGATGGATGGAAACGTAAGAAAAGTGATGTCATTATTTTTTATTTATTGGATGATTTATTTTAACACTATGAAGTGTTCTGATCTTTGAAAGTAGATGAAGATTGTTGATGTGTTGTTATTAAGACGATGATAAACCACCTTTGAGGGACTTTGGATTGAATATCAATAGGAATTTAGGAATACGGAGTTTAATACAAGTGCTGTCCAATTTGCTAACAGATTAGAAAATGTTGTCTTTGGGATGAAGCGTTTTGATAAGTCAAATTAAATTCAAGGAAATTTTTAAGTTCGCTTGTAAGGCGGATAGTAAAACAAAACTGAGATTCATATATAGAAAAAATTGTTCCCACGTGCACCCGATTAGCATTTAAATCTTTACTTCTCTGTCACCTGTAATCCAGTCTATTGAAACCACCTCCGCCACCCTCGTGACCACCAGTGAATATTATTTTAAAATAATTCAAAATTAACAAAGAACTTTTTACTAGTAATCAAGCGATATCCTATAGAATAATTGTTTTTAAATTAAACAAACCAAATAATAAACACATCACATCATGTGGTTTACTTTCTTCTAGTAGCCTATGGTTTACTAATGATGGAGAAGTCAGTGCTATGAGCAGGTTTATGCTAAATGCTTCCCCACTTTTCTTGTATGCAAATGGGATATATTTCTTCTCAAATATACCTTACTCATTCTTATAAAATTTATGTCAATATGTAAATAGCTTGGGCAAATGGATAGTCAAAAATGAAGAGTAAGCTTTTGCAAGAGTAGGGCGTGTTTTTTTTTATCAAGGACTGTACATGTCTACACAGTTCATTCATACAATAAATAGTAACGACACACTTCACATGATTGATTTAATGAGCAACATAAACCTCCCAAACCATTTTCGGGTAAATCTTCCATTATTGCTTTTGGAACGCAACTGGAGACGTAAGTTGAAATTGGATATGACAGCGTGTGTGTGAGATGATGAAACCGTAATTAATGTTTCATAAATATTTATCATTCATTTATTCTATTTGCTTAGTCATATTAAAGGAATGGAAACTAGTTTCAAATTGAGTATATATTTATTGAGGTCACCTACGTGAGGTCACAAAGGATTAGGGCTGAAGGGAGGGGGGACAGGGAAGGGTCGAGTCTTGTTTAATTTTGACCCTTTATATCAAACAGATTTCCGGTCTCTTGTTGACTTTAAAAAAAAAAGCAGTTTTACACTTTGATCTTCACTTAGTTCAAATTCAGTTTTAAACACACAGGTGAGTACACGGATAAAGTATTCCGTCTCGTGTTTATTTGGTTTGCCTTTGATTTAGAGGTCGGGGTTAGAGTCTAGGAAAGGTAAACACAAGTATCTTATTGTAACTCGTTTTGTTGCTAGCTCTGAGACGTAGTAAAAGAATCTGAGCACGCAAATATTTTCAAAATAAATGTGTAAATTAAATTAAAAGAAAACTTAATAAAATGTTAAGAAATCTTCTTAAACTTAGATCAAATGTTCTTATTGAAACGTATCATGGCTTACAATGTGAATCTAAAATAAATTCATTTTACCTTTACCTATACATCTCTGTGATATTAATTAACATTGGGGACTGTAATATTTTTCAAAGATTTTTGAAATTGTATGACAAATATAATAATGGCATATTGGTGTTTTATCCGAAACGGCCCCCCCAGGGAAATTTATCTTCTGCTCTAATGCTGTTTCCTATATTCATGAGTGATATAGTAAAGTTTATAACATTTTACTTTTCACTTTGGTTAGTTGCTATTCACTACTTGTAAGTATAGGCACTAAATATTATATTGTTTATATATATTACTTATACTTTTCCTCCAGTCCACCTCTTTACGCCCTATTTCTATCATGTGCTAGTTGTATCTAGTTCATCTTATTACATCCCACACCTATCTTGTGGTAGTTCTATCCAGTCCACCTCATTAAACCCTATCTCTTTCAGATCTATTATAATGTTATCTTCCCATTTGCGACTAGATCTTCCCAATGGTCTCTTCCCATTGAGTTTACAAGTCAACACTCTTAACGTGATTTTAATTTATTCCATTCAGAATGCCCGGCCCACTGGAATGAGCAAGATCTAACTTAACATTATTTAATAATGAGTATAGAGTATGAAACTATTTTATCTAACCTCTTCAAAGCTCAATTAGCTTCATCCCTTTTTGGGCAAAGCATTTATCCAAGCATTCTAATTTAGAACACCTTAAATTTTTTCTTGCCATGTAAGGTAAGAGATCATGTTTCACAACAATAAATAAAAATGAAGACCTCGGGGGTAAATAATGATAACCTTAAAAATATTTTTTTTTTTTAGTTTCCGACTGCAAAAAGTTACTTCCAAATATACCTTCAACTTAGTCTAAAGAGTTTACTATTCTGCTAACAGATGGCATCACAATAAAGTTTCTTAAAATGAACATTCATTTGCAGTAAACAATAAATAGCCCACACTTTAAAATTGTAGCTGCTAAAAACAAAAGTTGCAACTTTTCCAACAAAAAAATTAATTTGGAAGAAACTTTGAGTTATATAGATAATGGGATTAGTAGTGATGATAGCATAATGAATCCTGACCTTATTGTATCAACATTTTAGTACAGTTTATCACCTCAGAAGGCACAAAGGTTAAGTTTTGATTAAAGTCAATACGTCATCGTTACTAAAGTGACTTATTACTATTTACTTGACCCCACATAAACGTTTTAATTTTATTGAAAATCGTTAATTAAATCATAATGGTTTGAATGATTATTGTTTTAGTTAAGAAATAAGTAATTAAAGCTAATATATAATCTAATATTGTCAATAGCGTAACACGTATGTTGGTTATTACTTTTTACATCAAAAGCATAGTGGATAAGTTAACTTATGGCAGGAGACCTGAACATTTATTTTCAGAATAAAAAGTAAAGATGAAACTAATTAATCTGTCCCTCTTAGTAACTGTACGTCTATGGTTTTCAAAGCTTCGCAACCGTGTACAGTATGTAAGAGTAGCTCATACAGGTCACGTGATTTATTAGGAAGTCCAATGAACGTGAGGAAACATGGTCGAGGTGAATGGGGCCTAACAAAATTTGAATTTCCACTCAAGTACAAATCAACTCTCCCTATTCCAGCTCTCAAGTTTCAAGACTTAATATCCTGCTTGAGCCGGATACCTCCAGTCCAAGGATAGTAATTTGATAAACTCATTTATTTTAGTGGAATCACACAAAATGAATCTAAATTTATCAATAATAATAATAATAATAATAATATTGGATGGTAAGAAAAAAATATTTTTAAATATCTTTTAATAATGCTCTTTGTATAAAACCAGTTTTATGTAACAAAAACCTCTAAACTTTGTAAAATGTTTCATGTAAACAATTATAACCAACCATTTTATTTTAAACTTGTTCTATAATCAATATTTATGTTTCATGTAAATAATAATAACGAACAAATTTATTTGAAACTAGATCTTTAACTTGCGTGAAATTTAAATAAAGATTTTAATTTTTGATACTTTTTATAACAGATATTTAAAATCAAGAAAATAGAAAAAAAATGCTATTATTAGCCTCCTTTTCCAAAAATTGATTTCACGATACCTCAAATGTTTAAAATGAGTGTTTTCAATATTTACCTCCGAGGTTTTCAAATATTTTTGCGACAAAAAAACACGATGGTTTATTAAATTTAAGGAATATATTTGTCATATTTTTGTAATAAAATATTTATATTCAATTATTTAGGTAGATGTGTGCAAGTATTTCTTTTCCACGCCATACAGAGTTAAGATTTTACGTCTTATGGATGTGACATGATTTATCTTGTGAGTTCAGTTTTTACTCGACGAGAAATGAAGTTTAATATTTCTCCGGTGAATGTGTTGCTTGCAATTTATCAAAGTCATGTCTAATTTAAGGTTTGTATATTTATTTATTTAAAAATATTATTCAAAATGATAAAAAAGAAAATTCAATTCCGGTTACATAGTGGTGTGATTTTATTTTTGCGCTGCGTGTAGTCAAAAGTAATTTGAACTCAAAATATAAAGGTTGGCACAAATGAAAAATGATCTAATTTTTACTGTACTGTGATGATACATTATCGATATAATAGAAGATATTACTTCTCAAAAAGTACAAACTTTCACATTTACCATTCGAAAGACATTATAAGAAATAAAATAAATTAGTTGATATAATAAGCAAGAAATTGCTAACGGTTTTAATTTCTATAATACTACTATAAATTTAAGATTCCTATATTAGTCCGCAAATATCTGTTTATAAATAAACAAGTATCTCCAAAATTATTCAATTAAGTGAATTAACAATAATTACACTATAAAGTACCAGTATTACAGAAATTATTTAAGAGAAATGACGCTATTACATGAATTTATTAGCATCGTTACCAGCTATATACCATATTAAAGCTTCCAAGATATTGTCCCCCATTTTATGATGAATGTTTAATGCTTTATTTTCATAACCAAGGAACTACTACACTTTATTTGTTTAAAGGTGTATCAGTTTATTAGGTTTGTGACTAGTAGTTAACTTTTTAAATTTATCAACTTGACTTTTTTTAATTAGCTACTTTGACAAACGGGTAGTGAATGGCCTAATTGAAGGGTTAGAAATAAGGAGAGTTTTGAGAAAGTGCACTTGATTTGTCCAAGGAATAGAATGTAACGAACACAGTGATAAACTAACGTCACTAAACCATCTTTAAAGGACCCGTCCTCGGCTCAAACCCTAATCTTTCCATCAAAAGCGATCTTATTTTAGATTCCCGTATCCGAGCCGGGAGGATCTCTGTCCTTACATGAGTGTTTAGTTTAAACTGTGGTTAGACCAAACGTTATTTAAGATGCCAATCAGTTGAGCTTCCTCTGTTTATTTCTCTCGCTCTATATACAGGGTGTACCTTAACATTTAGGACTCACTTTGAACAGTGATGGACAGGAGATACACTATTTGTGATAGCAAGGAATAACTCATAGAACAAACCTAGTCAACAGGTCGAGAGATATTGGGTAAGGTAAATAAACATTCTAGTGGAATCCCCTGGATGTTACTCAAAAACAAGGTCAAATGTGACACATGTTTACGTGAGTGTTTTAATTTGTTTTTGTGTCTCCTGTTCACCACTGAAGTGGGTCTCACATGCTACGGCATACTATATATATATATATTTAAAAATTGTTACCAACCGATTAAAAATATTTAGGGCTAAATACCCAATATGGGTAAATATACTCATGACAAACTTTTGCGATATAATCTTGGTCGAACGAGTTAGTCTCGTCTTAATTGCTGGTTAGACGTTATATAAATATATACATATGTTTGTAAATTTGTAAATATATGTATAAAATACCTACCAATAAGCCAGCAATTAAGTTTAGACTAACCCGTTCGACCAAGATTATATCGCAAATGTTTGTCCCGAACATATTTCCCAAATTGTGTATTTAGCCCTAAACATTTTTAATTGGCTGGTGAAATTTTTTAAGATTCACTAACACTGTCTTGCTACCTGTAATATAGTGAAATTAACTGATAATACGGGCCAAAGAACATTAGAATTTTAAAAATATGATAAGACCTACAATAATTCTACACATAATGACTAATCTTAGTAAAAACTAAATTAAAAGAAAATTCCTAACACGTTGGTTCACCATTTTTGAGACATTTATGTTCACTTGGTATATTAAGTCTACAATTTCTAATTTATGTATTCAGTAATAAATTCGCGAAGGGTCAGTTGGTATAAAGTTAGGTATCAGAATATCAGTTTCAGGATCATTGACCTTCAGTGAGCTTGGACGAGATAGTCCGTTCTTCTATAGGGCCCCCATTTGATTTACGAAAGGGGCGTAATCATACCCATTACTTAAAAGTGGTGGCAACTTTTATCCCTGACTGGGAAAAAGCACCAAAAAGAATGTGGGGATAAAGAAGGCACGAATAGACAGAGTTGCTCTTATTTTCTTATGGCTTCCATCCTCTTTCTCTCTTCTTAACAGCTTCTTTAAAGAATCGCTGGCGTACACTTCAAGTTGAGAGCAGTCTGAAACATTTTCTCAGCTATTGGGAACATCTTATTTCACAGCTTGAGGGTCTCCTATTCGTTTATTTAATGTAATGGACTCTTTAGAGTCTAGGGGGACAGTGTGATCTTATTAATTTCAGTTATGTGGTTCTAAACGCATAAATAAACACATTGTTTGACGTTCAGTTTAAACAGAGTGTACTGGGTGCGTACTAATAAAGGAATGTGGGAGAGGGGTGTCCAAGGAGTGTCTCGCCTACGTTATCTCGTGATGAATTCCCTCAAAAGCAAACATCAAGGAATTTGTTTAGCACTTAATCTCTCCTAAATTATTTGAAGATTTTTTAAAAACCCTAATAAATAAATTATTTGCCTAGGCATTAAATATGAATTCTGAAAATTGAAAAATGACACCTGGACACGGGAATTGAAACCGGGACCTTTGGTTTAGTACACCCATGCTCTAATAACTGAGCTATCCAGGATTCGTCCCGTGCCCTGGGTCATTCTTCATTCATATTTTAAGGCAGAGTCTATGATGGACTTAGCGGAAATCGTCGGCTAAATTCTATTCTTACTATTAAATATGAATATAAAAATATGTATGATAGAAAATACTTTAAAGAAAAGGGAAGGACTTACGCCTACCCTCTATTACCGGGTATGTCCCTAGGATGTAGAGAATTTATCATTTATAATATTTAAGGTTACTTATTACACTAAGGTTTACTTGATACATTCTTGTGCTTAGATTTAAGAATCAAAAAGTTCTCAACCCGATCATATGTACAGGGAGATACCATTCTGTCATCTTTATCATCTTCGTAGGGTTTCTTTCAAATAATCATCAGGTTGATATTAGTTTTATTCTTCTTTAATCAATGATAAACTTCCTGCTTATGAATTGGCGGTAGTGTTTGTCATGGAATAATAATTAGTCTAGGAAAATTCACCAATTTATTTTAGTCACTACATAAATAAATAAAAGGGAATCCTCCCCTCGAAATTGAGACTGGCTCCTCTCCTGGACTATTTCGACGGAATTTATCGAAGATTTTCGAATATGTGTATCGGTGAATTATGACTGAGATCTTGGATATCTTTAAACATATTCACGTTAAAGCAGTAGCTGCAGTTGTTTTATCAATCAGTATTTTTTTTTTCATTCTTATAAAAGGTTTATATTTTGGTTTTAAATTTTAAAATATGTATGTCAACCCCTAAAATTTTAGGTACTAGTTTTACCTAACGAGATTTTTAAAAGGTGAACTAACACTGATAATATTTGAGTGCGTGGATTATAAAAAAAATTAAGAGTTTTTTAGTGTATTTTTAGATAGGTACAAAGCTATTAATTAAATAGCATATTTTAAGAGTGAAGAATATTAAGGTCATGTGAGAGAATCTACAATCTTGGATACATATTTTAAACCACCACATGAGCAAACAACCCTCAGCGAGACAGATCACGATGAAACCGTTTCTATTGTGTCTTATGGTGTGGTGGAAGGGGACGCGAGAAAAGGTCAGTGTTTTTTGCAGGTTTTATATCCAAGCATGTTTTTGGTCAAAGTAAATAAATCATTGCTCCAGCAAGAACATAAAGTTTAATTTTCTTCACATGGTGATATCAACAGTTGTTGAATATCTGTGTCATGAGCATAGCGGCATTAGATGACAAACTTTTTAAATGAACAGAAAAAGTTTTCTTTATATACAAGGCCATTTTTGAGATATTCAAGAATTGTTGATATTACCATGTGAATACAATTAAAAACTATGTTTTTACTGGAAAAATATTTTATTTATTTTGACTAAAAAAATGTGTTTTGCTATAAAAAGGCAAACAATTTAAAATATTTTTTCACTACCCTTCACGTCCTTCCACCCGACCTTAAGTCGGACCTTCTATCCGCCACCAACCCACGCCCTTTGATAATATACTGTATTATTTCTGAAACTGAAAAAGTATTATTGCATGAGTAGTTCTATGGTGACCTGGTGGTCTAGGGGTAAGGTGTCAGACTTCTGTGCTGGGTGTCCGGGGTTCAATACTAGGTCCCGGCACAGATTTATCTGAATGCCAAACCCTTCCTTCACCTCTGACAAGATGTGTATTAATCACAACTTGTGAATGTGAGGAATGCCAGGCCTCCACCGTGGTTCGGATTCCACGTTAAAATGTAGGTCCTCCATTTCATCTCACAATCACCCTACCATTACACATTAGCGTAAGTGCGTATAACCCGAACGGGTAGTAAGACGCGGTGCTAATAATAATAATGAGTAGTTCTAATGTTTTGTTAAACTAAAATAATAATTTGATACAAAGAGCTACAGTATCTTCAAAAAAATTACTAACAAAATTACAGCTGTTTCAAAAATGCAACAGCGCCGTCACAGAAGTTTAAGTTAATTAAGTTTAAAAAAAGCTTTTACTACCCGGTCTAACCGCATTTAACTAAACTAATGAGATAGTCATGGGTAAGCTCGACTACAGATTAAATTTGCCTGCAATTGTGTGAAGGGTTAGTGAGAAATAATTGAGTAAAAACCACAATTAGTAGCCTTGGGTTCGAGACTAGAACTCACAGTCAGTATAAAATCGGACTATATGAAATTAATGTTAGTCCGCATCGCAATCTATACATTTAAACAATTTCAAAATTACTAAATATTTCAAAGACATGACATACGATATAAAAATTACAAATAAATAAATTGGTTTGGTTTGAAAATTATTTTCATGTGATCTTCTTAGTGAATAGTTAATTTAAGACTTTGCTAGTCCTGAAAGATGAATAATAGTTTCAAAGTTTGTTTGAGATTATTCGTTTAGCTAAAGATTAATAAAGAAATATATTTACACAAAGACTGACAAACTTACCTGTTACCAAAGTTATCTTTAATATTTAATCGGACAATCTTTATTAATATTAAATGTGTTTTAATTCGCACAGAGAGATTTATTATGAGCAAAATATTATTAATTTAATATAATGTGTATTAATTTATAATTAAAATACACTTACTTATAACATTTAGCATTTAATCGATTATATTTACATAATTTTTAAAGTATATTTAAACAATATTCTCTTATTTATAGCTATATGTATATAACCCACTCTCAACCTATCAGTTATTGAGTGATTCCTACTAAATCTTAACACGTGTTAACTCCTCGGTCCCAAATGTTCCCCGAGCACGCCAACGATTTTTTCTAAAACTATATTTTATTGGGCTCTCCGTGAAATAAGTAGAGTGAATAAAAACGTAATAATGATATAGGACAAGGTTAAATGTATTAGTAAAATTGAGTCACTCACTTATTTCTTTTTACATCCATTACTGTTTCCATCTTGTGGCCTGACTCAGTTTATTACTCAAGCCATATATTTTCCACTACCGGCCTGCTAGGCTTGTCGTAGCTTCATATGCCTTATAATATAACTTAAGACTAAGACAGGCACAACATCCAGTCCCCAGCCATTAATTCATCACCGTGAAAGGGTAAACCCACATTTCACCAATGATACATTTTTCGGCCATGCCAAGAATCAAACCAGGGACCCTTATCTCAGTAGACAGACACGCTACTGACTGAGCTAAGGTTTTGGATTAGATAGAATCATTTCTCAATAACTTTAATTTCTAAGTATGGTTTTAATATGAAATAATAAATATTTATATAATCATAGTTTGAGAACCTGTCTACGACAGGTTGATTATTATACTAATCATCATAACAATACCTAATTTCAGTTGATAAGCGCATCTAATATTAGGCTTTGTTTGTAAAAAAAAGTATATTTTGGTCGTAAGAGTAGATGAAGTGAGAGATAACTATTAATTATTTAAATTTATGAAAGATTTAATTTAGAACAAAATATATATAACTTGTTGCTTTGAAAAGTTGCAGCACATAAAGTAGTCAAAAAAATATACATTTACTAATATCTACAGTTATAATGATATATGGTATAACAATGCACAGCAAGTGGCAAGTGTATGGTTATGTGTAATACAAATAAGGTTTTAAATATTAATGAGTTATTAAAATTGGAATAAACAATGAATTAAATCAATGTAAAGATGATGAGAATGGCAACAAATTACAAAATATAATGCCATGTAAGACATTAAATATATATAAGATTTACAATTTATCTAAGTGAAAAATACTAATTTATAAAGGCTAGTCGAAGCTGAAAAATATATAAAGTTGATTACTGTGTACTCCAAATTGATTTTATATTAATTTTATATTATTAGCAATTCATATGTATATGAATGGACAAGTAAATGAATAAGGAGATGCAATTTAAGGTAGGATGGAAGGCTATACGAGAAAATCCCAGGGTTTTTGCAGTTTTTATAGCAAAACTTTTTTGGATAAAATAAATAAAAATTAGCTCTAATTCAAACATAGAATTTAATTTCCTTCAGATTGTGACCTCAAAATTTCTTGAATATCTCTCAAGGGTGTCCTGGAATTTAATCACAACTTTTTATCTTATCTTAAAAAGTACATCATCTAATGCTGCTATCTTCGTGACAGATATTCAAAAACTTTTGATGTCACCATGTGTAGAAAATTAAATTCAATGTTCCTACTGGACCAATATTTGATTCATTTTAGCCAAAAAAGTTTTGCTATAAAAACTGCTAAAACACTGCTCTTTTATCATTTACCATTTACTCTGAAAATTGAAAAATGACACCTGGACACGGGAATCGAACCCGGGACCTCTGGCTTAGTACGCCAATGCTCTAACCACTGAGCTATTCAGGATTCGTCTCATGTCCTGGGTCATTCTTCACTCATATTTTAAGGCAGAGTCTATGATGGACTTAACGGAAATCGTCGGCTACAAATATGTGATTATATTAATATAACGAGCCATCGGATAACGCAGCCATCTGCGACTCGGTAGTTGGCTGTTGTGCTGCCATTTGCACAGTTATTAAATTGTACGGGATCGCACATATTAAGAATTAATAGCCAAAGCTATTATTTATGCTTATTAGGGGGAATTCCTCCACCTAGATATCATATTCTGCATTCTGCATGGCAGCATAATGCCAACTAGAATATGATATCTAGGTGGAGTAATCCCCACTAATAAGCATAAATAATAGCTCTGGCTATTAATTCTTTTTTACCATTTATTATTATTATTAGCACCGCGTCTTACTACCCGTTCGGGTTATACGCATACCATTTATTCCCACCTTAAGGTTATAGTTATATATTTGTTCATGTATGTAATCTTTGTATGCCTAAGAATATGTAATAAATAATGTATATAAAACTTAGATTAATATTTATTAACAATACAGTATTTTGATAGTAGACTACATTACCAGCCAAAATTCTCGATGTCTAGTTTCAATGAAAGAACATCATCTTCAGATCTTGATTCTGATTGATACATATAGACATCATTAAGGTGCGTATAGAAAGAAAGCAGGCTGCCTGCTTATCGGTTTCCAGCGCCGATCAGTTTAAGTCCAGCGTGTGTAAGTTTACACAGAGTACACAGACGAAAGACTGAAAACCTGCCGACTGTCACATGTTATTACCACCGTAGATGTCCATTTCATCATCGGATGAAGAGTTTTAACTTCTTTACAGTGTTCATCCAAAAGTGAGAATAAATAAAACTGGTATACTTCCAATATTCCATTGTAGTAAAGATTATGGTTAATATCATCATTTATTTACAGCCTACGGGAAGACCAGTCAATTTGGCTTAGATAATTAAAAATATTTTCACAGCATAGAGATGTATTATATACATATAAAGAGTACTTATATACAATATATATAAATACACAGTATACATAATTATGCAGTAGGTATATTCAGTATACACATATATACAGTAAATATATATAATATATAAACATATATACAGTATACATACATAGGGCATCTGGGTAACACACACGTAATTAAACTTTCATTATTTACCATTTCTCTTGAAGAACATACCTGTCATCACTGACAACTAAGAAAAGAAGTAAATGTTCATTCCGGTAAGCTTGTCGGTGCTGACTACCAGCGCTGATAAGCGTGGACCTGCTTTCACTATGAACGGTCCTATTTGTAAAAACACACTCATTGATGACGCAGGTCAGCGCCGATCGGAGCTGGTAGTCAGCAAACAGTAAAACTGCTTTCTTTCTGTGCACGCCTTTAGACTTTTATTAATATAGATGTTTATATAATATAATAGCACAAAATCATACTGCCCATTCGGGTTATACGCTAATGGGCTGAGGATGAGTATTGTTTAATCTAGAAGTAGAGTATTCACATTTTCTTGGCAAGAGATAGTGGGAAACCATTTAGGAATAACTCAGTATACCCAACCAGGACCAAACCACGATATCCCCGTCATCAGCAGTCTAGTCTATTGCGAAAGTAGTGCCTTAGACAATGCGGCCATCAAAGCGGGTTTTAATATAAATAATAATATGTTTATTTAATACATAATATTATATATAATGTAATATTATATATAAGGTAGTATTATATATAAATATTATATAATATCTGCATATAGATTATATTTCATTTAATATTAAAAAATAAAGTTTAACAATAAATTATATCAATGCCTTTGACATCGTTTTAAATTAATTAAACTTCATTAAATAGACTGAAAATAAAATATATTATATAATCATATAATTAAATAAAATGTTCTATAAATGATGGGTTGATAAACTAAGATTAATTAATAAAAGCCACGTGATTTAGCACGCGGACGTATTCTCACGTTCATATTCTTTGGTTGCTGGTAATGAGGACAATGGTGTACTTAATGTTGTTTGCCAAACTTCTTACCTCACAAGATTGACGAGATTTATTTTAAAGCTTACTTCCTCAACCCTACCTTACCCATGTCATTAAAATATTCGTCGGCCCATTATAGTGGTAAGACACAGGGGAAAATTTATATTATTTTATTTATTCAGATATCTTAATAGTTTTATTCACAATGTTTACGAAAATATAATTAATCTTTTATTTAAATGTAAACCAGTAGCCTATACCTTCTCTTTGATTATTTGTTGTGACAATTCAAAACTCCAGTGATATTGTAACAAAGATGGCTTTCAAACCCGACGATAATCCAGTACTGCTCGTCTAGGCAATACAGATATGAAAAGAATGATCAAATCTGCTACGGAAGAAGGATAGTTTCACCGAAAGGCTGCCAAGAGCCGCTTAAAAAGGCTATCGCCTGACATGGGAAACTATTTAATCTTTTTATTTACTTAAAGGGTTTGTTTTCATCTTTGAATTTTATAATAACAATAATGATTATGGGTTTTTAATGTTTTAAGTTTAAATATTTTTAATAATGTAGTTCTTTTACTAACTGGTCCGAGCTTTGTACCTAGGAGCTTTGGAAGTGGTCACGTTGGTCTTGTAATTTCGACTACTTTCATAGCGTTGCTATAAAATGAATGAAACCTCGACTATCCAATAGGCATTGAATGTGGTCAGTTATGTTGACATTAATTTATGTTTATTAACAAACTTTCTCGTTCATTAAATATAAAAATGTTATAATGTAAGAACATAATTATTTTAAGGTTAATTCTTGCAAGAGGTTAACCTACGCTTGTACATTTCCTTGGAAGTCAAGAGTGTTGGGTTTCCATCCTGCTGATAATAGCATATATCTCATATAGATTCCATCTTATTGAAGAGTGAGAACGGTGCGACTGATGGACCTTACTGGCTTATTGGACATTGAGATCAGCAAGTTTAAGTAATAGTAATAACACCTTGTTTAGTGATTGGTTGATTAAAAATTAGGGGTGGAGTTTCACCCCAGTTGAAGAGAAGCCATTCTGGTGCATGAGCGTAGCCATCTGGCAATGACTCACTAAACCAAGGAGGGAATAAAATGTGATCTGGAGGTCCCCCCCTTACCCCTTCCGGAGGGTCGAACGTGGGTCCATGGGAAGGTTTGCAAGTACCGCTATCGTGCATGCTCCCTCGTCACGGGAGATCTACCCATTACCTATGTAGTAGTTTAGTCATCTGATTCGATTGATAAATATAAACTATTGGACTAACACTCACTCACTCCCCACGACCACCCATTCCAACCCCTATCGCTCGGGGTCCATCCCAACCATGTAAGTCCCTACTGTGCCACGGTATTGCTGTAGTCAAGGTTGGCTACCGATCATCCAAATAAAACGGGTGACGTTATAGTAATAAGATTAATTTAGCTATATTTATGATATTTAAAGAAATTTGAGCCTTTATAGATGAAAATTTATAGGTAGGTTAGTTAATGTGTTGCTAAAAAGATGTGTTATGTTTATGATAGTTAAAGAACTTTTTGGCATTTATAAAATAACTTAATAAGTTGGGTAATAGTGAAAGGGGAAAATGTGACGAGATAGCCCTGCAAGGCCCCAGAACAGTGTTCTTGGCAACGTAGAACCATATAGTACCGGAAACGTCATACTTTACTCTTCCCGGTGGCCTTAGCGGACACTCGATGTTGACCCAGCTAGTTCCCTCGCGCTTTCAGTCTTAACAACACGTTCGCGTTAGCCGGCTATGTGGCGTGGGAGATAGCCAACTTGGGATGTACACAGTGGAATGGAGCTCGGTGAGTTTAGAACATTATACTCTATAAGTTGTGGTGGGATATGATTAGAAATAATTTAGTGTCCTGTTTTTGAAACTCTACGTTGTAGCTTATGATAAGACACCACAAAACAAACCCCATTAATAGATCTTTATAACTAATTGTAGTAAACACCTGAATTCAATCTAAATTTTATTTATTCAACCCGTTTGTATTATTATATTCTCACATAAACTTTGCTAATAATTATGGTTTTGAATACGATCTGTAACACATGTATAGGAACCATTGTTTATATTTAAGAGGGTGTATCTCATTATTTTGTGCGCTGTATTTTTGTTGAATTATGTCCCGTGTCTCAACTTACTGCCTATAATGGCAAATACATAATAGCCATTGTACAATCAATCAACAACACTGGCACAATCCACCAAATATATAATTTCACAGAAGGTCTGATTGTTTATTTTTATTATCAATACCGGTTATGTGTACAAAACCTGTTTTACCTCCATGTTCTATAGGTCCTATGACACCTTTGTTACCACCCACTTCTATAGTTCCTATGACACCTTGTGATCCCGAGGTCAGTGATAGTGTCCACCGACGATCATTGAGTAAGGTCATCACTTCGGACGACGTCCCACACAATATAAATTTAATATCTGTACGCCCTGGTATCGGTCCACTCTAAGATAGGGTGTTTACAATACGTAGAGACATCAACCAATTTGTTATTATTTGGAAAACTCTGAAATAATATAAGCTATAGATTGACGATTAATGTAAGCTATAGATGTAATATCCCATTGAATAAAATACATATTATTTGCTACATTTTCTACTAAATATAGTAGGCCCTATGTATTGTATGGTTGTTAATCCAAACTTATACGCATCATATTATGTGTATTAGTGCATATTAAATAATTTCAGATATTTAAAATAAAAACTTATCATGAATTTCTATACAAAAGCTTATTTTTATAGCCTACTATAAACTCTCCAAAACTTCGAAAGCTCATAAGAAATTGTCTCATTTTTCCTCAGTGTTAAGAATTTTTCTTAGGGCGCTATTAAATAGTGCAATATAGTAAGAATCGTAACTATGCATTATTCCTGTTTTATACTCACATCTATTAATCCTAAAATAGATAGTTTATGTTAAATTGCTTAAAACTACTGGATCCCACGAAGAGTAAATATATTTATCTTCGTACTAAATTATTACATATTTTTATGACTTATTTATTCCTGAAAGTTTGGATCATACTGCATATAAGTACAATATTAAACATGTGTAGTTTAAAGATTAAATAGTTGTATAATCCGAATGGGTAGTAAGACGAGGTGCTAAAATAAAAATATAAAATAAACATTTATTTATATGAAACTACTCAACACTGGGACTTATCGTTTTACATCTACTTTTTTGTACACACTAGCTCGTTTAAAATGTCTGTATCAAATGTAATATCGAAATGGATACAACGACGCTATGTTTAAGACTTATCTTTGCTTGGGTCGGTTTATATCTAGAATTATTTGTTTCGTGTTTACTTTCTCACAATCTTACATGTATATAAAGTATTAGATCACTTAAGTTATCCCCTTAAGTCATAACGATTTTGATTGAAATTCGTATCTAGGCGTTGAATAATATTATAAACAAAATGCATATCTTCATTTTCGTATGAAAATGATTTTTAGGGTACTTTACAGAAGTGAGAATTTATGTATCTCCACAACTATTTGAAATATTAAAAAACTTATCATTGAAAAACTGTATTACTATTAAAAATAAAAAAATTATTTGAAATATAGCTTTAAAAACCAATAATATCAGAGATATTGGCAAATATATTAATACGATTTTCTCAGCTTTGGTTGTACAAAAATACTATTTAAATTGTACGCAATAGTTCTCCAATGTCATAAAGTAATTAGATATAAGTAAGTCTCTCAAAAAGTTTATATTATCTTTACTTCAACCTCTTAGGGGAAATCTTTCTACAACATTGATCTATATCTCTTCATTTTAGACTCAATAGTTAATATTTACCTTTTTTATTGGTCTAAATTTAGGAGGAATTTCATAAAAATTTGATAACCATAGGGTATTAGCGTAAGTGCGTATAACCCGAACGGGTAGTAAGACGCGGTGCTAATAAGAATAATGATAACCATAGGATTAGCAACCCCTAATAATCTGACAAAATTTTTTAAGAGGAAATCGAAATTTTACTACGAGGTATTGACCCTTATGGATCCAATATCAAAAAAATTTTTTGTCCATATATAGACATACTAATGAGGACTTAATTCTTTAAGGAGAAAATCATAAAATTTAAATCCGGGAGTCTAAATATGTTTAATGTAAGTACAACGCAATTTTTGCTCGGGTTTGCTAGTGTATATTAGGCCTATTTCCTTTTCACATATATTACGAGTTTTGATTAAATATCTCCATTTTTAAACAATGGAGTGTGAAAGTCCACGCGGAGTTCTTTTCCATTTATTTTTTTCAGCTTTTATGCTACAACAGAAAATCTACCAATTATCTGTGTTGTAATTAATGTAGCTATGTAAGAAAATAAATTTAATCATCTTAAACATTTCCTTTAAACATTTCACACCAAATATTAACTATCACGCTGTGTTCGAAAAATAGAACAGTCGAGGACAATAGCACTATTTGTGTTCTCCATACGGCAGAGCACACACGATTATCAAAGCGCTGTGACACCAAGCTCTGAATCTGAAAACAATGGTTTGATTCTCAGCAGAGTGCATTGAAAGGTCCAAAGGATTCTTCTAGAAAAAATTAATTAATAAGGGTGAACGGAATCTCTTTATAAATGTTGACCATGCTTGATAAAGCCCTAGTCAAGATTTACTTGCTAAATCTTTTGTTCTTAGTAATACTATATCAAATTATGATTAAAAGAATATAGGGAAAAATAATTTAATCCGAGAGTGTAATATAACAAAACTGTTCGGGAAGGAGGTGAGTCAAGGTCCATATTATTTGTTTTTATAAAAAAAATCATTTTTGGTCAAATTAAATAAAAATATTACTTCATTAGACATGTCAATTTAATTTTCTACGTATAGTAATCTTAACAATTCTTGAGTACTTGTCACGGGTAGTTTTAATTATTTGAACATAACTTTTTAAAACGTTTCTGTGAAACTTCTTTAATGGTCATGATAAATATTCAAGAAACCTTGCTCTTACATAATATTTGTATGAAATTAGATAAAATATGTATATTGTAGTATAGTTTTATTTATTTTGTTTAAAAAAGTGCCTTGCTATAATAACCTTGAAAATAATTATTTAATCTCACGTTTCTTCCACTTCAAATTAAGGATTATTTTTAAAATCCGATTTGGATAGTTTAGACACTCGGCTCAAAATAACAATGAATTGAAAGCTTTGGCACAAAACGTCACCACTTACTACTCATCAGTCGGTACTTAATAGATTCCCCAAAGATAAAACCCATTAGCTAACACCTTCTTAGCGTAATCAGGAATTTATCTTCGCCACCACGCTCCCTCTAAAAACTAACTACCAAATCCAGTGAAAATCTTGGCAAGACACAAATCCTGTTAAAGTAGATCATTCCCGCGAGTTTTGTCGTTTGCATAATTAAAATCCATCTCACCCCGTCCCTAAATCTCCCTCTTTCCTTCAAATTAGAGCGCTGTAATCGCACTTTGCCCGTCGATATCACAAAGTGCCCCCATTTTCTCTTCCCAGAAAACTTTCCCCAAAATAAGCTAACCCTGCTTCCTTGCAAAGGTATTTTTACAAAGTACTTAATTGGTAGAAAACCTGGGGAATTCCCCCTTCTAGCGTTAATGCAGGTTACCTTTTTACTGTTATTTTACTTAAGCCTAGGACACATATAAATGTATTAAGTTCATTATTGGAGCTAAGTAACAAACATTACAAATAGGGTTAGTAATAGTTAATAACTTGAATTGTATCTGATTAAACTAGATGTGTCCTAGTAGCCCAATAATAAAACAAATTAATTATCTTAACGCTACTATAAAGGTGTATCTAGCTGTTGATGTCTGCCAATGAGTAACCCTACAATTATTTTGAAAATATAGCTCTATATTTAAAATTATTCTCTAAATAACCTATTAAAATAAAATACGTATTGAATTTATTTATATTTTAACTCTTAAAGTGACAGCTTGCGTTAACAAATCAATACATATTTATTTAATTCATCTATTGTTTGTGTTATATCTTTATTTAAAAAATAACATTATTTATATACCGTATTGCTTAGTATCAATAAATTTTGTGATACTATTTAAAAACGAAATGTCAATTAAAATTTTAAAATATTTTCTATAAAATGAATAACACCTAATTACCCTCAAACTGGTCGGGTTTACTCACCTGATATTTTCTTTGACATTGTTTAATTTTAGAAATTAAAAATTGAGTGAAAGTACAATTATGTAGTTTGCATACCTTATTAATTATGTGTACACAGTATAACCCCGATTATCCGGACATCGGTTTTTCTGAGGACCATTTATACAGATTCGTATAGCTGAAGAGATTTTCGTTTAATTCGAACCAAATAATTTTGTCATAACTTTTTCCTAACATTTCAGAATTGTTTTCTTTTTTCTTTTAAGGAAGTCAAAGAACTTTTTATATTGCATTTTATAGTAAATACACATGTACACATGTAATAATAATTGTTTTGATGTATTGTAGCTACAGTACACACTGAAGAATTAAGTAAATACATATTAGTGCAATCGTTATATGCTTTTAAATTGTAGTACTGCACTGTATTTTCAATAAAGTAGTTTAGTGCAAGATCCTCTTATTTTTTTCCATAGGATCATTTGTCCCGGTGGCTGCATGGTATAACGCGTAACTCTTGCAGTAGACTAGACTGCCGATGACGGGGATATTGAGGTTCGAATCTTGGTCAGTTATGCTAAGTATGGTTTTTCCAAAAGTATTTTTCACTCTCTCGCCTCGCAAATGCGGATACACCTCTTATAAATATAAAATTCCTAATCTCAAATAACATTAGCATAATTAGCGCATAATCGTATAACCCAAACGAATAATAAGACGTGGTACTAACAAATCCCGATATTCAACTATACGGACTAACCTAGGCTCTAATTGGTCTGGATATTTGGTGTTATACTCTAAAAATATAGCAAAATTTAAAATTTAATACATTTAGGCCAACCCTAAAAAATAGGTTGTCCTAAATTAAATAAATCCACACACACACACACCATGTTTATTAAGTGTTATCTTTAGAAATAATCTATTGCTGAGCGTTGAAGAGATCTGGATATATTAAAAAAGAATAAATTCATATCCCTTGTCACACCTCTGTGAACAGCTATGGTTTTCCCGCTTAAAAGGGTCGTAAAAAGATAAATCAACTTTATGATCATCTTATTGTTCAGGAATATTCGTATAAAATGAAACTTGGACCATCACCAATGCAATAAAGTGTAATGTGTAACTTTATTAAGAATACTATTACAATAAAATAGCATGCATATTTTTGGTTCATTTTTCTTCCTTATTTTACATACCACCCATTATCATATTTCAATTCCTTTAAGGAATCTAAAATATAGAGTGGATTACTGCAAGGCCCGATTTAAAAAAAATAGTGGTGATATTGAAATTACTATATATTATAGTCAGATAATGCTAAAATAAAAAACATAGAAGAGATGGAAAATAATCTTTTTACAGACAGTTTTGAATAAAAATTATTAGATTGTCCTGAATAGTTAAATATTTTTCATTAAAATTTTTTCTTTTTTTTTTAAAATAATCTTTTTACAGACAATTTTGAATAAATATTATTAGATTGTCCTGAATAGTTAAATATTTTTCATTAAAATTTTTTTCTTTTTTTTTTAAGAACAGTACAAAAATATATATTTTCAGCCCCTTATAATTAAATATAAATTTAAATCAACAGAATTATTCACAAAACAAAAATGTATCGAGATAAATTACATGACAAAGGAGTTGCTTGGATGAAACTTTATAGACAGCTGTTAGGTTGTAAACTTAAAAGGTTTAAAGTATCTACTCAAATAAATAAATAATTTGTACCAGGTGAGATATTCAAATTGAGACACCAGAATACCCTGAAAATGTAATGTATTAGAACAAAAATCGCTTCATACAATTTTTATTTTATTTTCGTGGAGAAATAAAACATTACTAGTTATCTTTGATCTGATAGACGTCTTAAAGGTTATTTCAAGGTTAACTTTTTTTTTAAATGAAAATATATAATTTTTTGTCGGCACTTTATTTTACGAAAAAACAAAACAATTTTTGCCTGAAAATTTGTATACAACAAAAATTCTGGAAGATATTTTAACTTATAATTAAATATAAATTTAAATCAACAGAATTATTCACAAAACAAAGATGTATCGAGATAAATTACATGACAAAGGAGTTGCTTGGATGAAACTTTATAGACAGCTGTTAGTTTGCAAACTTAAAATGTTTAAAGTATCTACTCAAATAAATAAATAATTTATACCAGGTGAAATATTCAAATTGAGACACCAGAATACCCTGAAAATGTAATGTATTAGAACAAAAATCGCTTCATACCATTTTTTTTAAATTTTCGTGGAGAAATAAAACATTACTAGTTATCTTTGATCTGATAGACGTCTTAAAGGTTGTTTCAAGGTTAACTTTTTTTTAAATGAAAATATATAATTTTTTATCGGCACTTTATTTTACAAAAAAACAAAACAATTTTTGCCTGAAAATTTGTATACAACAAAAATTCTGGAAGATATTTTAACTCGTAATTTTTTATAACACTTTTTATTTATGAAATTTTTATTCCGTTATATTATTTTTTACAACGCTAAATTCAATATTATTTATAAAATTAATTTAATAAATGTTAAAAATTATGTCCATTAACATCAATAAACTTTTAATTATAATAAAACTTTGTTGAATAAACATTGTTATAGAAAATACAAGTTAAGATATCTTGAAAAGTAAATGTCACTAAAAATTCCTTAGGCAAAGGCTGTTTATTTTTTATGTGGAATAAAATTATTTTAAAATAATTATAGCTAGGTTTTTACTAAAAATATAAAGTTGACATTGAAATAATTTGGCTACGTCCACCAACTCAAAATTAGTTAGTGATGTTATCTTTCCCCCTTGATAAAAAAAAAATATTTTGCACAAAGCATTATTTCTAAAATGATTCATTTTTGGAATATTCTGGTGTCTCAACTTAAATGCCTCATCCGGTATATAGAATGAAGCAAAACATTAAATTTATTGATTATAAATCACAACAACACAGGAATGTTCATTAAATATATAGAAGAATTGAGTCTCTGATAAATAAATTACTGCTAAGTCCCAATGCTATAAAATAGTGCTGAGCTAAGTGCACAGTTTCTTAGCTTAATTTTTAGATAAGCCTAATGTCAAACGGATATTAAATTAAAGCTATGATAGTCGGATATTGTAAGATCAAATTAAAGATGGATTTTATAATATGATAAGATAGTTTTCCATTTAATTGGGCCAATGGAATTTTTCAGCAATGGTTCAAATTTCACTCAAATAAAACCCACAAAGTTAGGTTAAGGGCGGTATATATCTACCAGAGCTTGGCGATAGTTTCATCTTGATAGTTTAAGTGATTTGGATCAGGACCTAGTTTTGTGAATGACTAGTAGAATGTATTTGGTAGGTTGCCCGTGAATTAGACGGAAAAATTATATTCCTGGCAGACTGTATTTGTAGTTTAAAGCAAGCAGACCAAACGTTCAAGTGCAATAATGAAGTCAGTTTATGCATTTAATGCTATCAACTAAATGAACTACCTGAGCGCATGAAATGTGGTCACCCCAAATAACTCTATTGAATAATTACTTCCTAGTTCGATTTGGGGTCACTCCGAGACCATAACCACGCAAAGCAGGTTTTGAATACTATCATTTAGAGCAATTTCCATCACTGGAATTTAAATTAAACTAATGAAACGAAAGGCAGAAACTATCGCTGTATCCTGAAGTAAATACGGTAAGTACACAGCGCATATATTTTAAAGAACACCAATTTTGTGGGGTCTTACACACTTGAAAACAAAGTTAAGTTATTGGTCTATCGGGGACCTTGATATTAGCACACTTTCACTCTTAGCTCAGCAAACCTCCTGGTTACAAGCGTCTCCAAACCGTTAGTATTCACTTTAAGTCTTCTGGTGGGACTTGAACTAGATACTTTAAGAAATAGAGGATAATAATTTTGTTCTGAAAGCAAATATTCTAAAAATAAAGTTAGTGATTTAAGTAGAACTGTTTATTATTTGTGTGGTTATAACAACATGCTTAACCTAATAATGGATATATATATATATTATTAAATATACACAATTTTTAAAATAACTATTCAATATCCATCTTGTAATAGGTTGAAGCTTTGGGTGCATCAAGAAGGCTTTTAAAAATCCAGTTCAAATTAAAAAATATATATATCGTCATGAAAAAACCCCATGGTGTGAGCCCACAAGTGATCTATACCGACCGAACGGCCACTGCTGTTAGTTGTGATAGTGCCAACATTTGCGGATGGAGGGTCTCATGTGATCAGCACAGGGAACTTTCTTGTTTTATTTAAATAGCTCCTCATTTGTCCTCACGGGGCTGAGTTGACCCCTTTCAAGACCCACTGCACAGGAGCTTCAAGTTGGTTGGCGTTGAAAGCCCACGGTGTTCATGACAGGATCATTTACTAATAACAATTATCCCTGCAGTTTGTTAGTGTGGGTAGTAAGCTCTTTGTTGCTGTATGTTCTATTAATATACTTTTCTGTCTCGCGGTCATGGATGTCTTGGAAGGTTACGTGCACATTTGTACCAGTTCTACAATTAAACTCGATAATCGACAGTTATTTCTGCAGCACAACCAACGCTGAACTTTTAACGGGTTTCCCCTGTTGCCCAAACTACCCCACCAGCCATTAGAGTCAAACACAAGTATGGGTAGTCCTGGCTGATTTGTTATGCGAGTTACAGGTTGCTGTCGCAACCCTTATCCTCGTTGTATGAAATTTGGTGTTCATGACAGGATCATTCACTAATAAAAATTATCCCTGCAGTTTGTTAGTGTGGGTAGTAAGCTCTGTGTTGCTGTATGTTCTATTAATATACTTTTCTGTTCCTGCGGTCTTGGATGTCATGGAAGGTTATATGCAAATTTGTACCAGTTCTACAATTAAACTCGATAAACGACAGTTAATTCAGCAGCACAACCAACGCTGGACTTGATCTTCCAGAATCTTTTGAAAGCGGTATTTAAAACCATTACAAACGTATAAATCGCTACCATGCTATTTAATTGCCTTATAACTACCAGATGAGTAAGGAAGTCAAGTATCAATTAATGGGAAATTAAAACTGCCACATTAATTTCCCTATCAATGACTCATTGTTTGTTTATCTGTCTTTTTAGCTTAGGTCGCACATCGGATGTCATCCTGATTGCAAACAGTCCTGAATGTTGACATGTGAGTACCTGAAGAGGATTATTTGGCTTTGACATAATGAGGAGTCCAGATTTTGGGCACACCATGTTTGCTATACCATCCAGACCCTAATTAGACAATAGGAGCGGTCCACGTGTCCCTAGCAGTCGTGTGGTGCCACCTTTCATCCGTGTCATTCTATTATTTAACTAAATTATATACAAGAATAATACAATGTTAGGTTAGGTTAGGTTAGGTTAGAAGGAAAGCCCTGAAGGTAGTGAGAACTGTCAGAAACCCTCTTTCTCCCGGGTCACCACCCTTACACAGGAATTCTTGCGAGTTGTTCTTTTACTTGCTCGCAATCTGAACAAGGAATATTTAAGTGGTCATAACATTTCGGGTGTGTTCGCATTCTAGATGAGTTTTCCCTTGTTAGTATTCAGGGAGCAATCGCACGTTGTACAAGTTCTCTTGGATAGTGGGTCGCAGTTCGTTCCTCTCAGTTCTTCGGTGGCAGTTTGTCTACAAGTGAGAGTGGAAAGCAGCTAGGGGAAAACCACCCTCAGTGCACCGGATCAGAATTATGACAGGGATATTGGGGTTCAAATCCAAGTCGTTTCCACTGATGGTGGTTTTACCTAAAAGGTTTCCCACTTTTCTTCCACGAAAATGAGGGTAGAGTAATTCTTTTACACATCCCTATCCAATTAGTGCAATTATTATAATTATATGTTTATAACCGGAACAAGTAGTATATGTGATGTTTAAAAAAACCTGCTCTATGCGTAATTTGTAGATTAGTTTAATGTGAGCGTGACAACTTAAACTATTTGATCATCATGTGAGTCTACTTAAAGTTCATGTCTTCTAAATGTTTCAATATAAGTGAGTACACTAATATCATAGTAAGTGTTGTACGCGGCTAATTCAGTTCCTAAATCATGTGATTGATACAATTCGATGTTCATGACATGAAATTTAATTCACTTCTATAAAGTAATAAATCAATATTCAGTGTATTAGTTGATATAAATAAAAGCTTTAGTTTGAATATTTATATTTTCGTTCAATATTTAATTTTAATTTTTTCCTTTCAACCCTAGATGAAAATCCATTTAACATTACTAAATCCTAAAGATAAAGAGGCTTGATTGAAGTAATGCAATTTCAAGAATTAATGGTCTATTGTATCTCTTTTTTCTAATTCTTTGGCTAAACTCAGGGTAGAGAAGTAAATAGTATTTAACTGATATTTTATGGTGATCAACTCTTTTATTTTCAAGTTGCAGCAGTTGCTTTCAGTTTTTTTTATTTACCGTTTCTTATTGCCTGAAAAGCACTCTTACCCATGGCCAGGTGTTCCCTTTTCAGGAAATGTTATAACTGTGAGGCTCCATTATTTTAATAAACTATGCTTGACTGTTATAGACATATATAAACTTATTATATTCAACGTGGAATCGAGTATAATATTTTCAAAAAGTGAGATACCTGTTAAATACCATCCTCAACCAAGTTTTGTCAAAAACTATCAAATTTAATTCATAAATACTATATGATGACATAAACTTATTAAGTTTTGCTGATCACACCCAGTAGATGCTTTTATAACAGACCTCCCTGTACACTGTGATTAAAATAAAGTTAAAAGATTTTAAAAAACCTATTTTTTTATATCTAACTACCACAATTTTGAGATAAAATAGTAATAAACATATAACATAATCTAACAAATATATTAGTAAGGATCAAATATCGAAATTGACCAAGGTTTACAATGACTGACCATTTTAAATAGCCTGGTTCCAAAACTAGTCTCAAGAATGACTGAGTACTGTAAATTATGTCCAAACTGTGAGGTCAATGATCTTCAATCTTCTAGATATTGCCCAGGCATTCCTGACAATGACCAAAAGTATGTAGTCAGTGTTGAGTTACTATTGTCGATAGCACAATACCTAGCCATGTGCTCTATTTCCAATGTTGAAATCTGTAATAGACCAGGATAGCTTGTGTTAAATTAGGCTATTAAAATTGGGATACTCAATTATTTGTTAAACCGTTCCTTATTATTATTAATGTAATTAAGTTGTTAAGATTTTTATCAGGTATTCTTAGGCCTTTCGCCCACAGAGCTTCTCAATTGTGATTGTACTGTTTAGTGATTGAAATCACAAACTGGTCAGTAATTGATTTTTACTTATGCTTCGCAAATGGTGCTAAGCAAAAGTTGTGGAAATTCAATCAGTTTCATATTATCTATCAGCAAGTACCTTCCTCGGGCTTATAGATTACTTAATATTTATTAATATAATGTCCAGAGACCCCACGTGTTGAGGAGGATTTGGTTCTTTATTATTATTATTATTATTATTATTATTATTATTATTATTATTATTATTATTATTATTATTATTATTATTATTATTATTATTATTATTATTATTATTATTATT